>DWLS01001731.1:0-20481 GCA_018246255.1 Pachliopta kotzebuea | reverse complement strand
TGTATGGGTTTGTATGTTCGTATAAGTGAATGTGTATAAATGTGTACGTGTGTAAGTTCGTATGTGTGGATGTGTATGGGTTTGTAAGTTCGTATCTGTGGATGTGTATACATGTGTATGGGTGTGTATATTCGAGTGTGTGGATATGTATATGTGTGTATGTGTAGATATTTGTATAGGGGTGTGTGTTCGTGTGTGTGGATATGTAAATTAAATATGTGTGGATATGTACATGTGTGTATGTGTAGATATTTGTATGGGTGTGTGTGTTCGTGTGTGTGGATATCTGTGTATATTGATAAGTGTATGTGTGTATGTCCGTATATGTATATGTATTGATGTAAATGTGTATATGTGGGTATGTGAGTATGTTCGTAAGTGTATATGCGTATGAGTGTATGTGTATGTGAATGCATGTGTATACGCGTGTATGTGTATGTGCCTATGTGTATGTCGTATGTGTGTATATGTGTATGTGTGTCCGAATTTCGTTGTGGTCGTACCCTGGCCAAATAGTAGGGGCGACCAAAATGAAACTAGGCATTAATATTGAAATGGGTACGGAGATGGTTCTTACCCATATCCGGTTTAGCTTAACAACCGGAAGAGTTGCTCACTAAGTACCATAACTATGCATAGTTTTTGACGTTATTCTTTTAAAAATATATTATACTGGCCCATTGCGGTTTGGAGAGGAACTAGAGCCTCTTTTGTTCATTAGCAGGCTGCACTACGACCAGGTGACGTTGGCTTGGGTTCCGTAAGATATTGTGTGGGACCCTTTACATCTCTTTCAGGCTCTGACTCCTCACTAGCCTGCGTGGATTGAGCCCCGTGAGATGTTGTGTGGGACCCATTACACCTCAGGCTCTGGCTCCTCATCAACCTACTTTGGACCAGCGTGGTGAAAGACGGCTCAAATCCCCTCTTGGGAGAGGCATATGTCCCAATATAATAATATTTCACATGTATATGATATAAAGATTAATTTAATATATACATAAGACAATGAGTTTAATATAAAATTAACTGAATGTTGCACATATCTATAATCGCATTGTTATTTGTATTACTGGAAATTTGTCTAATAAATAAATTTAACGTTTCTGTGTGTTGACAAGCTTTGGCTACGTATGCGCCGTTCATTGTTTAAACTATGACTCCACGATGGGTTTCCTGGAACGGCGGTGCCGATCCAAATCAAATGCGCATGCGCACACTATACTTTTAGATCGCGGACACGAGTGACGCCGGGGGTAATACTAAAGAGGCCGTTCAGACCTCATGTATGCCGTTTCAAAGTCTAATGCTGGCTTAAGTTAAACGTTCGCATTTTTACAATTAAAACGAAACGAATGTGAAATGTGAAGTCCATTACTTTGTTAACGAGGTGATTAACACGTTATCAAAGTCAAAGTTAAAGCTTATATTCAATATACAAACAATAGTTCATTCATTGAACGTCAGAAATCTACCAGACTGACTGAGACACAGAGAAAAATAGGTGCAAGGAACTCATCGGTAACAACTTATTTTTATTAAATAACAATATTCCTTACACTCAGAATTAAATGCTGGTGGAGAATCAGCTCGTTTTATTTCCAAACATCATTATCATTCAAATAATCATCAACAATAGAATATACTACACATTTGGGAACTGTAAACACTAAGACAGATTATGGTATTTTATTATAGATGCGCGCACCTAAAGGTTTTACTCCATTATACAATTGACTAAATTATTATTTAAATAAACAAAAATTACTTAAACATCATTAGTAATCATTAAAATGCATTCCTATTTTATTAAGAATAAAAACTTTAAGGGGTAATAAAGGAAATCAAAGGAGAAGTGAAAAGGTAACCGGTGACCTACTCGGCGTTCAACGTGTTAACAATTCTTATTTATATCCACGCGATTTGATACATATCTTAAAGCACGTGATATTAAGAGTTATTACTAACAGCACGTAAATTGAAAATTTCGTTGGTGCAGGCCGGATTCGAACCCGGTAAAGTCGGAGAATAAACCACTAGGCTATCAGAGTTTGAAATGTTAACAATTGTAATTATAATTGTTATTACTGCGAGACGGGCAGGACTTTCACCTGATGGTCAGTGATACTCTTGCCCATAACGAGGCGCTGGTTAAAATGATATACACAGTTAACCCTAATCTCGTTACCCCAGTAATTTCACTAGCTTACAGCAGCATTTAGTATTTTTTATTATTATTTCTGTTGCCAGCAAAATCTTAACACCAGTTGTGATACTATCCATTGAGATCGTCTCACCGCCGCAGCTTTTATTTCTACCGCAAAATAGTAACGCGCAAATATTACTGAGTTCCAGTTTAAAGGGTCTCAATGTCGCTCCTCCAAATCTTTACTTCTCAAAATACCAACGCATTCTTCCAAACGGTACAGTGATTCTTTTACGGTAAAAGAAGTGAAACTCTGGAATGCTCTTCCTCATGATATCCGCGCCTGTCCTTACCTATCTTCAAGCAGAGCGTTAAAGACTATTATCTTCACCTCTAGTTGCATTTTTTTTTACCACTATATATACTTGCTATATATGTTCCTTATATACTATTACTAGTACACGGTACACCTACACAAATAATTAAAATAGTATATCCTTTTTATATGTGTATGCTGAAAGAGAATTCTTTTTAGGGTTAAGCACGCCTTTGTGACACTATGTTACTTTTATTAAATAGTATTCTTTTATATATATATATACGTGTAAGTGTACATAAAGAAATAAATAAAATAATGTATGTATGCTAGTGAAATTACTGGGGTAATATAACACCTTGAGTCTCAAAGCGACGAGCTTAATGCGGTGCTGGGTATACAATCTTATCCAACGCTAAGTTATGGACAAGCTTAATACTTACCTTCTAGTGAACGTTTTTACGCCATCGTATCAAATAAAAAAAATTAATTCCTACTTATCAACAGACCAGTCAATCCATCAGTCATAACATGTTAGTTAAAGTTACTATATTCCGTAAGTCTTAAGTAAAAAACTTAATCATCAGTATATTTAACACTGCCAATGTCGTTGACAATATCAACTGCTTTAAGAATTCTAAATCAGTCGATATGGAAACGGATCTCGTTATAAAATAATTCAATCGAAGGCTCTACACAGGAATTAAAGAACAATGTGATTCGGTTTAGGGTTCCGTGGAAATTGCGACGTATTTGTAGGGCGGCGGGGGTGTGGGAGGGGGCGAGGTGCGCCGGCGCCGGAAATCCCGTACATAAAGATACTATCTCGACAAGTTGTGATGGCGCATTTGAATAAAAGTTTTAGAATTTATTGACAAAGAATAGAGTATGAACAGAGGCGGCAATTACACGTTACCTATACGTCACGATCAGCTGACGTCCACTGCTGGACATAGATCTCCGCCAATAGTAGTGGGAATTGAGCCGTCTGCTACTAGCCCAATGCGTGGTAGGAAGTTAGCTTGGGTCCCGTGAGTTGTTTTATAGGATCCCACTTTATTTTAATGTTTACAGCCACGCGATTTGATATATGTCTTAAATCACGTGATATTAGTTGTAATACTAACTGCACGTAAATTGAAAAATTCATTAGTACAGTCCAGATTCGAACTACGAACACACAAACCACTAGGCGTTCAAACCACTAGGTTTTACTACTCCAGTATGGGCTATTTCCTACTGTATAATACGTGTTGGTGAAGAGCCAGAGCCTCATTCATCGATTACTAGGCTGCACCACGAGCAGGTAACGTTGGATTGGGACACTTTATACCCTCAAGTTTCAATCTTACACTATAAATCTATGAAATGCTTTACAACTGATAGTAATGATCATGTTTCAGTAAGGACGTACACCGTATTGTATCCACTGACGGTATCTCCTTCACGCTGATGAGCCATGTCATCATAACATAGTCGACTAAATACAGGAGAGTAGGCTGTGATGGTAAAGCCATCTGATTAATTTGGGTAATTAGTACTCCAGATTTCACTCGACGATCGAAAAATCAAAGCAGACACAAAACCAGATCTAAAAATGTCAAATGATTGATGACGATTACCACGAAGTAGAGTAAAAAGCTTAGGAAAGCTGATTTCATCCCTATATAGGATAGTGGCTAAGAAAAGAGATGACCGCTATGTTATTATGATCACTGAATACCTTATAGTAAGCTGAAGTGGAAATGAACAAGGCATACTCGGAGAACTGATGGATGTTGAAGACTCGAAGTGCTGAAAAGCGCAGCATTTGCAGACCTTCCACCAGGTGGACAGATGATATAAAAAAAGTCGCTGGGAACATGGATCCAAACAGCACAAGATCGTATACTGTGGAATACTTTACAAGAGATTCATGTCCGTGGACGTCCATCAGTTAAAATTATGATTCCAGGATACCTGTTTTTTTAGTTCTGTAGTCTCGGGCTATCAAGAATAAGACTAAAATAAGTCCTGTCTATCGAAGAAGGCTACTAAGGGTTTTCGGATTCGCGGCCTTTGAGGGTAATGGCTCTCACTTTACATTGAGTAAGCCCGTGGTGAACGACAAGTACGAAATGATCTCGTATTTCGTCGCAGCATACTGGGGAAGGCAACAGCTTTCCCCGGGATGAGCTTATCAGCAGAGATGAACTGGTGAGTTCCGTAAAAGATCCCGGAGTCTTCCGCAATGCACTAAGGGTGACCAACGAGAAGGTTTTAGTGAGTATCAATCCCATTTAACCCTCACTTCAAAAAATGGTACTGCACCCTTATGTTCTCTGCTCAACTCTATAGTAGACGGAGGAAAATGCTTCTGCTTTAAGCTTTCTCTTTTTACCATTATATGTGCAAACATAATTTAAGTAATAAATGAATATATATCTATATCTTTACTTTTACGTTATCCTTAATTCATATATTCATTTTAAATGTTATGTACTATGGAAGCAGTTGCATGGTGGGTGTAAACTGAAACCCAACCGTTCATCAGCTCATCTGGATGTAGCTTAATCTGTGGCCGCACACCCGACTGTGTTTAAGGATTCAATAGGCGAGCTGCAGCTCGTGTACACCTCGTATATAGATCATTATATCGTTGTGTATTTAACGTGCGCCCTGTGTCGTCAGCGGACGGCGCACGCGCAGCATACCAACAGGCGGGAAAGGACGGGCCATCAGGAATTAGAATTAGATTGTTAACGTTATTGCGGCCCTTAATAGGACATGTATTTGGTTCAGTTGAGTAATCAGACTACTGGTACCTCATGGAAAACTCAGAACACCATTTGGTCATCAAATATATGTAGACCAATTGCTTCATGATATTCTGAGAGGCTGAAGGAAATAGCCTAAGCCTTGGATAGTCAATACTCTCAAGCTTACTAGACAGTCACAAGAAACCGCTAGATACTAATAAAACTAGACCAATATATTAGAAGATTTTTGATGATGTCTATCGAATGATGATTTGAAATTAACGGCTACATTATCGTTAATGGCTAAATGTTAATTTTTTCTAGGGTATTTACCTTAGACCTAAAGCTATAGTAATGATTAATTGTTCCCTAAAAAAACTCTAATTTAATCTAGTGCTGAAGACAGTTAAATTTGTTAAGATCACGTTCTTCTCAACTTATTTAACTTGGGATTCATAAATGGATCTAACTCAGTATTTAAAATATATATTAAAGTACTGCCTTGTTTATACTGAGTCATGTTAAAGTACCTAAGTTAAATCTTTATTAAATAATGAAGGATGATGGATAATACGATTTATTTTAAACAAATGGTTAAACTGAAGTTCAAAAATTTCATATAATGGTAGACAGGATTTTAATGATGAAGCTTGCTATCAATTATACTAGCACTCATATAGTTACAGCAGGAACACAGTAATGACCTTATGGTAAAAAATATACAATAAGAGATAAAAAAAATCCTCATAAACTTCGCGTATTTCCGTAATTGAACCAAGTACTTCCGTTTAACAATGCTAGCGTTTAACTACTGCGCCACTGAGGCAGATAATAGATTGAATGGACGTGTACGCGATGAAGTGTGCAACACTTAGCGACGCGCATTTATCAGTGACGTCACCAATCATCAAGCAATCAACTGCTATGTAGTTATAACGAGGGACATAGAAAATACTAGAACTGACATTCATTAATTTTAAAGTACTTAATTACACTCATAGTGTAAGTCCAATTGATTTCGAAGTGAATAAATCCCTAAACTACTTAATCCATTCTTATTCTAAGTAGTATTTCCTTATGTGTAGTGAAACACGACGAATTCCTTGTCAGTTATAATGGAGTGGTGTTGCCATTGCCTTCGCCATTCCACATACTAGTCCTCACGATGTTCTCCTTCACCGTCAGAGCACGTGGTATTAGTTGGTGTTATACTAACTGCACGCAAATTGAAAAATTCATGCAGGCCGGATTGGAACCGGTACCTTCGGAGTGGAAGGCCGGCGTTCAAACCACTAGGCCATATCTTATAACTTAATCATATAGTACGGTGTATATAACTGAGCGACGATAAAAAAAAGAAACATCTACCGTCAAAATATCAATCGCGAGCAGAACCGAAATGGCCGGCGCACGCCAAGAATACAAGGAGCCAATTTATCAACGGAGCCCTATGGGATCGGACTCGGTAATGGTGCCTTCGCCGGGCTATCTCAGTACCATCAATCAAAACAAACAGGATACACTCACTCGGGAGACGGAGGGGAAAAAAACCATAGAAAAGGTATACGTAGAATGTAAAAGTGCGCGATTAGGGATTCGTGGTGCGCGTGCGCAGAGCGGAAACGGCACGTAGAGGAAACGCCAGGACGCGGTACGATTCCGAATTTGTAATGGGCCACGGACGAAGGGGGGGTGGTGATCGAATGCTTAACCTGTCGTGCTTATTACAACTTAAACTTTTACTTTAAACTTTAATAGACACAGTAAAAGACATTGTTGTTGCGACGTTTCAAACTACTTTATATAATTGATAGTCTAGTGGTTTGAACTCCAGCACCTTGAATATATCGGATTCGAATTCGGCCTGCACCAATGAATTTTTAGTTAGTATAACAACTAATTTCACGTATATTAAACCATGTTTCAAATAACGCGGATATACAACTAAAACTCTCCCCTATCCGTTGATATACAACAATTGAATTTATGTTTACTAAACTCTCATCATCAGCTGATGGACGTCCACTGTTGGATATAGGCCTTCAGTAATAATAAAAGAATTTGGGCCATCTCATCCGGTACTGGCTCAATATGGGTTTGTCTTGAGCCAGAGCCTAATTAGTTGATTGCACCACGAACAAGTAAGGTTGGCTTGGGTTCCGTGAATTGTTCTATTTATACCAGATCTTTGCCCAAATCCAAGATCTTTGTTTCCACCGACGACCTAGTTTGTTTGGTAGTGAAATCCTATAGGAATTAAGTTCGGCCTTTGACTTCATTACTTTTATTTTTATGTACTTTTCAGATATTTATTATGTACATTACATTTCTAGGATATTGATCAGTTCCTTTCTCTCTGCTCCTCCACTTTATCTCGAAGCTGATAACGATGTGTTACAAGAGTGTGGATCAATGTAAACATTAGTGGAGCTGGTCATCGGCCTGGCAGCTCTAACAAATCGACGCATAGCCGACCACCCGTATACAATCACCGGTAAACTATTCTCTGTTTTACCGGTTTACTTTAAGTAATATATTGTCTCATACTTAATTTATAAATTGATAATTAAATAAAATTTATTTGTGACTTACCTGTAAACAAACACGTAACAATTTTAAGCTATTCAAGACAATATACACTGCTCCTCTTTAGACGATTTAATAACAGTAATAATCTGTGTATATATATGTATTTTCTTATATTTGTATATATATTTATCTTATTTTGTATTTGTGTACAGAATTGTATGTACCACATAATGATTATTATTTTTTTAATCTTTAATTCTAACTTTCACACTTCACCTTCCACAGCATCTCCCACCTCCTAGGTTATCTGGTAGAGAATGACCATAGGCATTAAGTCCGCCTACTGGACTCTAATTTTAGGCGTTTCAAAAACTTTTTAAAATAATATAAATAATAATTCATCATAAAGCATTTGTTTAAAAAAATAAGTTTAAAAATAGAACTATAGGAAAAGAACCCTCTGACCTAATTGTTACACAACTTAGTGTTTAGCATATAGACCTTTTCAAAGGCTTTGGGATATCTTTGAGAGTCGTATTGCCCAAGTTATTAAACTACAACTTCCTTCAAATCTTTTGGCGTATAAATAAGAGCTACATTTTCTTCTATACGTTGTAGTGACTACAATATTTATATCAATTGGAACTAACAAACAATAAATGCCAAGTCCAAGTTGACCTCACGTACTCGCGGTGGAGCCTGCTGATAAACAAAGGCTCTGTTTCCCCACCAATCTACATTAGGCCAGCGTGGTGGGAGATGGCCCAAATCATTCCTTTATTGGGAGAAGGCTATATCCAGCGGTTGATATCTATCGGCTGATGAAGGAGCTATTCTACATATCTGTATATTTACCTACATACTTAGGTTAATCCTTTTCATATGTAGATGAAAAGGATATACATTTACACAGACAGTAGCCGGTCGACTACTTAAACGGCGAAGCGAACTAAGCAATCAACTTAAACATTCATTATAAGAGGATGTATCATCAAAATCATCAGCTAAAGGATAATCCAATCTAGAATAACAGGTATTAAAATTCTTGAGACCGTTTTTCCACTAATTTATTCTGTTAGGCACAAAAAAAAGTTGCCGATTGACGCTTTAAGGGCGAAAAACATAATGACACAATAACCGGTAGCTGGGGGAGAGGAAAGGGGAGAGGGGGAGGTTAATGGCTAAAAATTATATACAGCTCTTGATATTAGTTTCGGTCAAAATGTATCAAGTTATGGATTGGGGTTCGGTAGGAGAAGCCATGCAAACCTTTAGATTGCATGAGTTCAATAGTATGAAATATTCCGGGCCATGTAGTATTTATGGGTTTATGGTGATCAGGTAAGTGATATTTTACATAACAATGAGTTACTCCAGTAATTTCTGGTACAGCTCCTTTCAAACTGAACTGGAAGTCAGAGTAACGTTTGTGCGACTGGTGGTCTTAAGTTATATAGACTATAAACTACTTCTACTGGTGGTAGGTCTCTGTTGCGTCCGTTTAGGTTCGTACCTCTGCAAATCTTATTGCAGCTGATAAACAAGCGGACTATACTCCAGTTTGAAGGCTTCAGTATGCAAGTAAAATTACTGGTGTAACGAGACTTAACACCTTATGTGTTAAGGTGACGAGCTCAATGTAATGTTATGTATATCTTAACCAGAACCTTATTGTGTGCAAGTGTATCACTTACCATGAATGCTATGCTCGTCTCTTTGCTTCATCACAAAAATAAGGGTTAAAAACCATATCATTTCTACTACTTACATATTTTTAATACAGATACAGTTAATAATTGTCGCTCTGTCTCTTTTAAGGTATTTGTAAATACTTCTTTAGGCTATTGACGTCTACTGCTCGACATTACCCTCACATAATAGTCAGGGGATTTGTGTTTCTAATCCATTACAATTTTTTTTCTTAATATCTATATGTATTATACAAAAATAAGGAAAGAATCTCGTACAAGTTAGCGTATAATATTTTTTTCTAGTTTAACGTGGCGCTGTGTAAATATTCTACCTATCACCGTATCATGTACCAGCGTATCAGTTACTTATAAGCGTAGCCTCAGTTATCTGGTATAAAATAGAGATAAAACTCAAGACAACTGCCGATGCACTTAGGTTTTGAAGATTAAAAAGAAAACAGTTTAGGTTAAATAACGCAGTAACTGCGGCGGGTTTACGACACTGAAGACCACAACGCCAATAGTTAAACTTAATGCGCCTGAGCTTAGCTAATCTCATAAAATAACTAATTCTCCGACTTCCTTCTGCAGTAAATATTAGTAAAGTTTAACTAAAATGAGTTATAGTGCTAACGGAAGATGGAAACTAGGTTTAGATAAGACTATTGCTTAGTAAATTCTTCCGGGGTCAGCTACGCGACTATGAAGCCTCTGATATTGCAAACGTTTAACCACCATCATACACGTCCAATGCTGGATATAAGCCTTCCCCTTATAATGTCGGTTTTGAGCCATCTTCCTTCACGTTGGCCCAATGCTGTTGATGATGAGCCAATGCTTCGTTTATTGATTAAGAGGCTGCTTAACGTGTTTAGGTTAGATTGGGTCCAAGTTTCCGCAGAGGTCGATAGCTAGACGTAGTCTCAAGCCATTGTATGGTATAGTGAGAGTTGAAGACTGCGTAAATCAATCTCAAGGACGGTCATCTTGTGACCTCTTCAAACCACCACCGAAGGAGGTTTTAATGGGTAAAAATCTCCAGATAATCTCGGCTTCTACACAGAAGAAAAAGTTTCTTTACAAGTTTTCACTAATTCAAAAAAAATGGTCTCCTATTACACTTCAATACTTCTATAGGCTACAGTAAAGCTCACCATCAGTCCGTATACTTATTTACCGTCTTAGTGTAATAAAAAATTTTATATAAAGCTTTACCAAACACAGTTCTTAGTTATTACTAAAAAAAATTATAAAGATCCTTGCAATTTTTGTTAGGTTCACGCTTAACCGAATTCTTCATTAAGTTCTCACAGCAAAAAAGGACCTCATCGAAATGGCACGAGTCAAGTGTAATTGATTTTTTCGACTCAATCAGGTTGCAGCGGACAAAAAACATATTGCATTCAGACCCTCGGCTGGTTAGGAGCACTCGCTTTTTTGCAATTAGACAAGACCGTCCCGGGCCTGGGTCGGTTTCTTGGTAATTCAATAGTGATTGGATGACGTCAGATTATTGTTAATTTTTGCATTGTCTATGATTTAGTCAAGTGTGTGTCCGAATTTCGTTGTGATCGCTCCCTGAATAAACAGTAAGGCCGACCAATACAAAACTTAGCATTAATATTGAGCTGGGTTCTTACACATATCCAGTTCTAATCTGCCTACCGGAAGTATTGACGAAAGTCACAAAATAACATAACTATTCATATTTTTGACATTATTCTTAAACAAATATGTTGCTTGTATAAAAATTACTATTTACATATACTTACGGTATAACCGGCCAAGTGACCAAAAGTCACCAAGTACCTTAATGGAGCGTTTTAGTATTGAAGTGAAACTTCCTCGCCAAAAAATATATTATTTTATGTACTTCCGCTTCTGGTCGACTAACCGGAAGTGGTCTAAAATCCTACCTATACCCTAATATATACCTATATATAGATTCTATATAGATATATTGCAAAATTGACTGCGAGAGAAACGACGTTACAACACAGCGATTATTGTTTCTGCAATTAACAAATAGGTTTAATATATTATATATGTTTACGCTAAATACTAATATTTGGCTTTATAGCTACATCATAAGGTATGATTTTAATATTTCTTATTATTTTTTTTTTTCACAGAATATAATTAAATAATAAACATTACTGGCGGTGGAATTGATGATGATTTTTGGCGGTAGGTCTCTGTTGCCGGAGACTGTCTCTAGGTAGGAAACACCGCAGCTCCTATTTCTACCGCCAAATAGTAATGTAATACGAAGGGTGCTGTATGCTAGTGAAATAACTGGGGTAACGAAACTAAACACCAAACGTTTTAGAGTACAGTACGTAACATAGTACAGTATACCATCTTAACCAGAGCCATGTTATGAGCAAGCGTATAATTTACTACTTGGTAGGTTTTAGTTGGTATAAATCTCAAATAACTCTGACTTCGCCCCAGAAGTAGAATATTTATTGAAGAAAAAATAATAAAAAGGAAGAATATGGTTAAAGTATGTACTATCTTTTAAACGATCCCTCAGCTATTTTTCCAAGAGTTACGTTAGTTTTGGCTCAATTTCATACAATAACAAAAAACCCGAGGAAGTGAAGATTAAATTTCAATACTTTAAATAGAGATAAAAAAAAACTCGTCCACCTACAATAACTCATTCACTGGCATAATCCTTTACTAGACAAATAAACCGATCCAGTTCTAAAGTGAAGGACCTTATTGCATTGGGATAAGGGTTATTGTTGAATCCCAGCGGCGGCGGGGTCCTCATGAGACATCTCAATGACAAGTAAAAGCTACTCATTCTTATGACAGATTATGGGATATTTATGACTCATTATGTTTTTGTTAACCCGATCAGCATGGGGCTGGGGATCCGATTTGAATAACTGCCCCACGTATACAGGATGATACAAAAATTTTGCATACCACCACAACTTTCTAAATAAGTACGTTTGAACAAACTTCGATCTCACTATCGGTTTAGATTTCGCTTAATTCAAATAAAGCTCATGGTGAATGAAGAATACTTTTTATTATTATTAGTTACGGGTCAATCCTTACCAAGATCCCTGGTGGTGGTCTATGATGGTAAAGCGCATTAACTTAGCAAATGCCTATTCACTCTTTTTTGAAGACACCTTCAAAGTAATTGTACGGGAACACTGACGCCGACAAGTTATTTCAGTCCTTTGCTGATCTTGTTAGAAACGAGAAGACAAACCTCTCTGTACGTATACTGGCGATGTCCACAACATAAAGATGTCAAAGGATATGTTTGATATCCTATTATATCTTAATTTTTTTTCAAGGGAACGAGTAAGGTGTTCATTCAACTGATGATAAGTACGCTTGCCATTGCTCTCGTCGCCTTTAGATGTTAAGTCTCGTTACCCCAGTAATTTTACCAGCATACAACACCCTTCAAACTGGACATAGTAATGTTTGTATTACTATTTAGCGGTAGAAATCGGAACTGCGGTGGTACCTACGTAGACGGTCTCCGACAAGAGAAACCTACCAGCAATCTATATATCTGTGATAGATCACTTTTAATGGTGATAATTTAAATATTACTAGTATTCTGCCTATTACCGTTAGTAAAATTTCAAAACTATTGAAATTCAAAAAATAAACAATTTAAGACTATGTGGTGATATAATATCATTATATTTAATAATATATTCTTATTACTATTATAAACTCGCCAGTGGTGTCTCTAGTACTTCAGGCTATGGGCTACGGTAACTGATAGTTGGAGACTGTGTAAATCAATCTCAAAAACGGATATTCTGTGACTTCTTCAAACTACCACCGAAGGAGGTTTTAATGGGTAAAAATCTCCACATAACATTGACTTCCTCCCAAAATGCAAAGTATCTTTCGAAGATTTCACTAATCTAGAAAAGAGTCTCCCCTTACACTTCGCCGTATACTTGATTACCGCCTTAGTGGTATAAAAAAAAAATAGTACAAGTAAGAATGAAAATGTATTACATTGAAAAAACATGTAAAGGAATAGAAAAATAATATGCAGAAACGGGAATGTAAAATATAAAAGTAATGGAATGTGTATGGAATATATAATGAAATAGGATAGAGAAATGTAAAAGTAAACATAAAAAATATCACTAGAAATAAAATAAAACAGCGAAGATGAGACAGTTTTTCAGAACGAGAGGCGATGCATGGTAGAAAGAATAAAGAACGAAAGAAAGAATTATGGAGTGAAAGGAATAAGAATTTTGGAAAGGTAGAAATAAAGAAAGATTGGAAATAATAAAGTAACCCACAATACGAAGGGGAACGAGAAAAAAAAAATAGATAAAAATAAAATAAAATAAAAACTCCTTATTTCGGATAACGAAGATCCATATTATGTTAGTAAAAATCTTAAAAACTATGTTAGTATTTTATTTTTATTAGCGACATTGTCCTTTGCACAATATTATCTATAAGTAGACAATCTTCACTTCTGATTATCTCATTCAAATTCAAAAAAAATAATCTATGGAACAGGTATAAAAAAAATCTGTTCCATAGATTATTTTTTTTATTTTATAAACTGTTTTTGGAATATTTAAAATTAGGGTCCAATAAGCAGACTTAATGCCTTTGACAATACACCTAGGAGGTAGGAGATGCTGCGGTAGGTGAAGTTAGAAAGTTATATTTAGAGCTTTAAAAAGTACTCATACATACAATTCTATATGTAAATACAAAAGAAGGTTAATATTGATACAAATATGTATATGAAAATACATAAATACTCATACATATAAATCTCATATCATTTAATAGTATCAGTTTTTTGGATTGTACAATAAATAATCATCACATAAACAACATAATATAAATATATTAACTTAAGTAACTTAACAATTATTTTGTTTAAAGTATCACTTTAAATCTTGAATGTTGATCACCATGTATATACGGATCTAAATATTCAGTATTTGCTATAGACAATGCGTAAGCTTCGTAGAAACTAAATGTTTTGACTTCGGGGACCGCAATTTTTTTTTCCTCACCATCCCCACTGGCAGCAGGGCCGGTTCCCGTCCTTTGTTCTGGTGATCATCGTGTGGATCCGTCTGTTTTGTTCTGGTGTGAAAGAATTTGGTGCTAGCTTTTTTTTATACATTTGCATTATTAATATACTTAACGTGAGCTGCTGATACGAATACATCTACTAGTAAATAGTTATTACTTGACATACTATCTCAAAGTGGTTTACCACGTGTTTACTGGTGGTAGGTCTCTTGCTAGAGACCGTCAAGATACCAAAGAAGCTCCTATTCTTACCACTAAGTAATGTGCTGTTGAAAATTGACCATATGAGTGATAATTAAAAAGAAAGGTTTACAGAAAAAGAACTTCAACGATTTATCTTTATTTGAAAAGGCGACGAGAAAAGCAAAGCATTTACCTGATTGTTAGTGAGACGTTTGTTTATAACAACGTGACTATGGTTAAGATGGTATACACAGCACTACACGCTCTTCGCCTTGAGGCGTTAAGTCTCGTTACCCCAGTAATTTCACTAGCATACAGCACCGTTCAAACCGGAACACAGTAATATTTGCCGGCTACAGAGGAGCTATAATGGTAACTACCCAAACGTTCTCCGGCTATAGATTCACCAATAAATGGTCAAGTGGAACAAGGTG
Organism: Pachliopta kotzebuea; assembly: GCA_018246255.1. Lineage (NCBI taxonomy): Eukaryota > Metazoa > Arthropoda > Insecta > Lepidoptera > Papilionidae > Pachliopta > Pachliopta kotzebuea. Next base: position 5,383 of record DWLS01001731.1, on the reverse strand, counting down.
TTCACCTGATGGTAAGTTATAAGTTTACCTATAACGTGGCGCTGCTTGAGATGGTGTACACTGCACTACATTGCGCTCTTCACCTTGAGATGTTAACTAAATCTCGTTACCCTAGTAATGTTACTATTATACAGCACTATCCAAACCGGAATACAGTTATGTTTGCATACTACTATGTGGCGGTAGAAATAGGATTGAGAACGATGTAATGGACGGAGCAAAGTGGAGGAAAAGGATAAGGAGAACTGACCTGTTACCATATGGCTTATGGTATAATGGCTTGGAAGATAGAGAAGAAAAGTCTAGTTAAAGAAAAGATTATCAAAATACTAGTATTAAGCAAATTAGTAATTTTTTTTTATTCGTTTATACGACGAGAAGAGCAAAACATTCACGTGATAGTAAATGATACCCTTGCCTATAACATAGCACTAGTTTAGATGGTATAAGCATCACCACATTGGGTTCGCTGCCTTCAGATGTTAGTTGAGTTTCGTTGCCCAAATAATTTTACTGGCATACAGTACTCTTCGAACTGTAACACAGTAATGTATGTACAGTAAGAGGTAAAAGAAAGTAAAGAGAATAGTAAAAGTAAGGAGGTCGAAAAATAAAATTGCTTTACTATATGTCAGTTTCAATAGGAGCTAGATACGTATAAAGACGGCCGGGTAATAGAGACCTTCATCCCGGTTATGACGATGTCTCAAAGCATCCAAGTTGTTGGCTAAGCAAGAAACTTAAGCCTAAGTCATCGTTTTTCAAGTTCATCGTCATTGGTATTCCTTAACATTACAAAGTTGTTACAATATTAAATTTTGCAACGGTTAAATATTGATCGTAAACTCCGCCATACGCCCCGTAAAAATATGTTTTATGTTACACATCTATGATATTTCACTTACATAAAGTTATAACTTGAGCCAACTTCGCCAGTAAGTATTCTTCTTTGTTACCCCGATGAAGAGATTCATAAAACCCCTCTTATATATATTTTAATATAAGGCTACAGTATGAGAATACAGTAACTACAATAGCTATTTAAATTAAGCCCTTATATCATCAGCCGACAGACGTCCACTGCTGGACATAAACTTCCCCAATAATGAATTGGCGAAGAACCAAAGCCTTGTTCGTTGATTATTGATGTGCCTCATGAGCAGTTAAGGTTGGTTTGGGTCTCTTTTGTTATGTGGGACCACTTACACCTCTTATGTATATAGAACCCTAATATTCCTTTAGCAAATTTTACGAGATCTGAAGGATGTCTTTCAATGATAGAAAAATCTCATTTCTATTAAGAGTTTATAATTTTTGTTTCATTCAATGAGCCAACGAGCAAGGCATTCACGTGATGGTAAGTAACACGCTTGCGAATAACGTGTTGCTTATTAAGATGGTATACACAGCACCATATTTCATTTATCGACTTGAGACGTATGTTGTTAAGTCTCGCTACCCCAGTAATTTCACTATCATACACCTCCCTTCAAACTACAACACAGTAATGTATACATTACTATTGTTGGTTCCAATAGGTGCTACGGTGGTACCTACCTAGTCAGTCTGCGATAGTAGACCTACCGCCAGTTTATACAACAGATCTATCACAATGAGGTTGTATAATAAATATTTATCTAAGTTGAAGTTTTTTTTTTGTAACTTTAGCCCGGATCACAGGGTAAGCACGGGCTCAAGTTAACCACAAACAAAATAGACTCGTTACACGGCGCGTCAGTCAGCCGCCCGTAATGTTCAATCGGATTAATATAAACGTTACAAATAGTAATCAAATGTGCTCTCTGTAGCATCGCCAATCGATTTTTTAACTTGACCTTACTTACTTAGAACTTAGAAGACTTAGCAATCATCTAGAGGTCGCATCAATCCATTTCCTGTTTTAAAAAATATTATAATACAAGTTTAATATAAAGATCGAACTAACAATACATAGGCCTTCGTATTGCCTTCAGCCTTCTTGGATGAAGTCGGGGAGGAACTGCTGCTTACTAAAACACCCAGGTCTTAAGATCTCCTTCGACTTTCTTCCTACTTCTTCTAATGAGCAAAGCGCAAAGAAAGGGGTTTAAGGGATCCCACATATAGCTCACGCTAGTCAAGTCTACCTCACCTGCTCGTAGTGCAGCCAAATCAACAAACGATGCTTTGGCTCCCAACCGATCCGCTGTGGGCCGGCGTGGTAGAAGACGTCCCAAATCTTACTAATTATCAGTTGACGCCTGTATCCAGCAGTGGACGTCCATCGGCTGATGATGAGCAAAACGCCTTAACTAATTTTGAATTGTAAATAATTACTAGTACCTCACAAGGAATGCCACTTCCTTCCTCCGCGTTCCTTGCGAGTGATATATGCCCAGAAGTTAACTGCCGCAGGCTGTTGATGATGATCGTTACCTCATCATCCGTAAGGCTTGAATACAGTAATCATTTCGTTTGTGCTTAGTTTAATTTGTTTTACAGGTTTAGTGTATCTCTTATCAACAGAATACATACAGAATAAACTCTAATGTAAGTATAATTATAAATGATACCAAGAACTTTCTTTTCCTCCATGTGCTCTTCCAAGTGGTGAAGTTTGTATACCAGTTCTGCGAATCTATTTCTGCTGCATACCAGGTGGATCATCTGCACGATGCTCTTGGTGTTGGTCGACACTTTGATGTTATTTAACCATGATTTCTTTTTGCTACTGACTTTTCTCTTTCAAACTACTTTCTTCATTAGCGATTTCTGCAGAAGAATGTATCTTGCGTTTCGGGCTATATATAGACATGCAAATTAAAAAGCGTTGTACAGCAAAATTATTGGAGAACCAAGACTTTACTTATGTCTCAAAAGGTAGAACAAAATGTGGTGTCACTTACTCCACTTTGCGCAATGGTTATTCTTACTAATAAGAGAAGGTTCTGCTGGTCCAGGACTATAAATAAGAATGTATTTGTTGCCGTGTCTAGTCGCTCTCTGCACTGCGGTATCAAAACACTGTACGCCTGTCAATATTCAAAGCATGGGTGATGTATGGAATATTTGGCATTTTTCCGACGGAGGCCGCGATCATTGATCATTATTGGAGTGATGTGAGCGCGCGTCATCGATACAAGTTACACGACTGACGGCGCAGCTTGTTGTGCGCTTTAATGTATTACATAAGTGAGTTTAAGTATAAATATATTCATCATCATCAACAATGGATAGAAATCCAATACTGGATACAGACCTCCTTAATAATTGGGGTATTTGGGCCGTCTTCTACTACGAAGGTCCAATGCAGATAGGTAGAGAGCCAGAACCTCGTTTTCTAACTAGCAGGCTGCACTACGAGTAGGAGGTATTAGGTGAGGTCTCGTGAGTTTTTATGCGGAACCTCATACACCCGTTTCCTCTTCTTAAAATTCTTCTTCTTAAAATGCCGTAGTGTTGAAGATTTTGTATTTGTCTTAAGCCACATGGATTATTTGCTCTACATTGGCGATATTACTCTCCCTAATGTTTCGTAGCTAGAATTTCAATACAACCTTAAGTAAGTGATATTTATTTAAATTTAGATAATATAGAAGATAAACAGCGGTACCGCTAGAAGCGATTTGAAAACATTTCCAGTATTTTAATAGGCGACTTGAAATTCCTGATGTAGCGACGGACGCGGCTTCTGCGGCCAGGAGCTGGACAGGCGACACGCACGCAACACGCCCCTCATTAGAACCATTACATCTACATGAGGCTTCATTTCAATACCTATGTGTTTAACAATTCAGGCTTTTAATTAATATTTACCCACGCATAAACTGTGAATCTCCGACTGTGCTACCTCCGCTTCCAAAAGCACTAAACAGGTAGTACTAGATAGACATTATACTTTAATTTCCCATGGGAGTAATAAGGTTCTTCCGGTGAAAGCAATACGCTAGTAATGCCTTTGATACTGTAAACTATAGGTTATGGTAACTGCTTGCCATCAGGTAGACCGTATGCTTGTTTACTACCGCAGTGATATAAAAATCATGGTGTTAATGGCGGTCTAACAGCAGATTTACGATATAGATTCGACATGTAAGTAAACAAAACTGAGTATAAACCAAACCTTCAAGGTCCTGCTGTAATGGTAAGTGATTAATATCGCATGTAAATAATGATCATCATCATCTCATAGATGTCTACTGCTGGACATAGGCCTCGTGCATTAGAGGGGAGATTTAGGCTATCCCCCCTACGCTGGCTTAATGCGGGTTGGTAAGGACTTAGGGTCTCCTTTGTTGATTAGCAAGTAGCACCACGAGCAGGTGTTTTATTGGACCCCTTAATTTTAAATGTCATGTCATGCTATTCGATTAAACTTAATAACTCAACTTGATATCTCGTTGAGTCGCTCACATCGGCATGATCCTAATCGATAGTCGATCTACTAGAAAACTAAAACACAATGAACACGTCTCCAATATACAACTATACTAATACTATAAATAAGTTCTTGCTCTCATTTATTATTTTTTTATATATCTATTTATGTATTGATTTTCACGCTCCTGTCTTATGGGGTTGCCTAGAAGAGATTGCTTATAGCGATAAGACCGCCCTTGTCTACAATTAAATTATAAGTTAAGTTATCTAAGTTAATTCACTGTACCATATTATGAGCAATAAAGAGTTTATCTATATGTCTATCAATTTACATAACCTACAAACTGACACAGAAATATACTTTGACCTTTTAACGTTTCTATTTACAAAACGGCTAAGTTTAAATAATGATTAACTTAATGCATGATTTACAATCTTTTGCGTCTTCAGATAATATCTCTGACTAAGTTAAGAACAGTTAATAAAGGGAGTAATAAATCAGAAAGCCAGCCGCTTTGGACGTTTGTTTCATAACGAATTTATACAGTTTCCTTCATTAGGTTGCCTAATAAAGCACAGTTGCACAGCGGCTGTGTTCTTGATATTCTGCGCTTGCGCATCCACTATCAAATACCTACGAATTCAACATGAAGATGTTAACATTAACATTTCCGCTTCAACAATAACTTTAACCTGAACAATATATAAATGAAGGTCTCGTTAAAGAACAACCTGCTTTAATCAACGTCGGTTAAATTAAAGTTTATGTTTATGAATTTAGCGTCTATATTATAACTGAATTTGAATAGATTGCTTTGTTTATTTATTACTGCCTAATAATATTTTATTGTTATGCATCTTTATGTTTTGGATGATTTAAGCTTAACTTCTAGATCTTTATATCTGAAATTCCAGAGTATTAACAGATGATATTATTTTTTTAATTTTTTTATTTAAAAAACTTTATCGCAACACCTTAAAATAGGGTACAATAGGCGGACTTAATGCCTACAGGCATTCTCTG
>DWLS01001730.1:0-20492 GCA_018246255.1 Pachliopta kotzebuea | reverse complement strand
TTTGTGAGCCGCGAACTTTAGTTTGTTTTTGGTGCCCCATGTTTTCACAAGTGCAAGATTTCGGTTTGCTTCTGCTTCAACCGTCGCAAAACATTACTGACTGTTGCTGCATAGGTCTCTTTATAAAAAAAAATGTTGTAAAGACGCATTTTATTTGATATGCAAACTCTTCTTAAAATCATTGGATTAATTTAAAAATCCAATGTAGAATTAGTAAAGTAATAAAATAACAGTATGTGTAGTAATCAGACAGGTGAATATTGCAGTGATAGAAATGTTTCTATACATTAATGATAAAAGAAAAAAATAATGTTAAATTGTCATTCCCACTTTATTCTCGCCTGTCTCTTTTAAAAAACGAAAACTAAACCCAGTTCACAAAATTCAAGAAATTTTATTTTAAGAAAATCCTAAGTCATATAAAGTCTACAACAGCAAAACATTTAATTTCTTGCCTAAACATTGACTACATCCTCCAAACCAGGACAGTTGTAATAATTTCAAATACCTGCGTAGCAGGATGTAATGAGCCCCACAAACAAAAATAAAAAGTCCCTGTCTCACTATATAGAGGAACAATTTTAAAATGTAAATAAAAAAAATGGGTCCCACATAACAACTTACAGTAGCCAAGCCAACCTCACCTGCTCGTGGTGCACCCTAGTTATCAATAAACAAGGCTCAGACCTACCCGCTTTGGACCAGCGTGATGAGAGACGGCTCAAATCTCTCCATTATTGGAGAAGGCCTATGTCAAGCAGTGAACATCTATTAACAATGAATGATGATGATGAAACAAATGATGATGATGCTTGGCAATAAAAATTGTCTTTGTTGCAGGCTTCATGTTGTTATAGATGGTTTCCTTGGACAGATACCTACCACTACTAGGTACTGTTGTTAACCTCAAAGTTTATGTTAATATTATTTTTCTGCTTTTTCCTAATATTATTGTTTAATGCTGTTCTTATCATATTTATTACATAATTGAATATTAATACTATCTTAGTATTTACCATCACAAAACTGTTGTACACACAAATGTATATATAGACATATTAACTTATTTTATATATTTCTTAAGTCTCTAGACATTTCTATTACAGTTAATTCTTCATACTGTCCATTAAATTATCACGTAATTAGTTACAAAAGAAAGCTGTGGGATAATGTCCAAAAAACACATATCTTTGGTAATCAGTTTCTTTTTCTGTCGTACTAAAAACATCTTTTGGTATTTCATTTGCTTCTAATCAAAGTATTGTTTCTTTTTGACCAAATCTACGATTAGCATTAGGTACTTTTTTATTCGATCATATGTCGAGGCAAGCAAGACGTTCACCTGATGGTATGTGGTAAAGTTACCCATAACAACGTGGCGCTGGTTAAGAAGATGTAAAGATGTATAAAACACTACATTACATTACGCTCGTCGCCTTGAGAGTTATAGTGTTAAGTCTCGATACCCTAGTAATTTCACTAGCATACGATATCCTTCAAACTGGAATACAGTAATGTTTTCATATTACTATTTAGCAGTAGAAATATGAACAGCAATGGTGTACCACTAGGTAGGGACTGAGCTTATTCTTCTTAACTCTTATAACAAAAAGACTATGAAGAAATTGCCTGATAGTAGGAGATGAGCATAACCACAAGATACAGCGTCTTCAATACTTAAACATTACTACTAATCAGTTAATTAGACTACTGCGTGTCAGTGAGGTCTGCCAGTGAAGTTAGATAAAATTGTTCACGTTAGTGTCTATTTATTTGTGTTATAACTACAATAAAACATAACATTTAAATTAATGACGAAGCACTAATTAGTAAAATGTTGAGCTCCGTAAGTAAAGCGAATATTAATCATCGACTAAAATACAAAAATAGATCCGACAGGTTATTATTAAAAGGCGAACGAACAGCGATAGCGAAAATCGCACAAATATTTATATCAAGTAACTTAAAACAGGATTTCAAGTTAAAAAATTACTTGATTTATAAATAGACAATAAGTTGCATATAGTTAAAGGCACATTTTTTTTTCAAAGACAGCTATTAAAAAATTACTGGTAGTAAGTCTCTGTTGGCGAAGACCGTATAGGGGAGCTAAATAGTACTGTGCAAATATTACTGTGTTCCGGTTTAAAGAGTGCTGAAAGCTAATAAAATTACTAGAGTAACAGAGACTTAACAATAACTTAATAACATGTCATGAATATGAATAACTTGTCTCAAGGTGACGAGATCAACGTGGTGCTGTATATACCATCCTAACCAACGCCGTTAGAACTCGTGATAGCCTATTGGTTTGAACGCCGGCTTTTAACTCCGTAGGTACCGGACTCGGATCCGGCCTGCACCAATGAATTTTTCAATTTATATGCAGTTGGTATAACACCAGCTAATATCACGTGCTCTAGACATGTATTAGATCACGTGACTATAAACATTAACAAAAACCAGAGCCGTGTTGTTATGGCCAAGCGTACTTTACCATTAACTATCTCGTCGACTAATCGAATAAAAAAAATTAACTAATTAATCATTTAAGATTTTTATAATATTACAATATCTGATAGCGTTATACGTAATAAGCTCTATCAATTTAAATAACGCTACCTGTCAAGGTCAACTGTTAAAAATAGCATGCGTTGTGTTTGAAATAATCGCTTGTTTGAACGTTTGATGTGTTACGGCCGACAGGCGAGCTGGACTGCTCAAAATTGATGAAAAATCGTTAGCATATAACGCTTATAACAATCTAATAAACAGATAACTAGGTAAATATGTCCTTTTGTGCAATACGTATATTATATTACGGATAATGTATTAAAAAAATTAGGAAGTAAGTGTAAAGAACGTTAAAATTAAACAATACTTTTTAAAGGCATTTTTCGCTGAGAAATTAATTTATATTATAAAACAGTTTTAGGATAATCTAGGTACTGTTAGTCATGATAGCCTAGGTTTGAACGCCGGCCTTCCGAAGGTACCGGGATCCAATCCGGCCTGGACTAATGAATTTTCAATTTACGTGCAGTTAGTATAACACCAACTAATATCACGTGCTCTGAGGAGGGCAAAGGAAAACATCGCGAGGAAACCTACATATCTATGTGATGACCATCAGTGATCGGACTAGTATGTTAAATGGAGAAGGCAATGGCAACTACTTTATTATAACTGCCAAGAAAGCCGTCGTGTGTTTCGCTACACATGATGACCACGACCCTCAGTCATAAGTAAATATGAGTTAGTAGAAAAAGAATTACATAACATATTAGTAACTTACAATATGTACAATATATTAGTATCAATCAACTCATTTTGATAAGAAATATTTGCGAGAAAGGAATTAGTTTTTTTTCTTAATGCGGGAACCTAGTTTTATAAAATTTATTGTGGTCTATCTCAAGTCTTGTATATTCAGGCCTTAAAAGAGTCTCATCAAAATTGATTGTAGGTCTTAGAGGTTATACCCTAAAGGAAGCAAAATTAAGTTTTTTAACTTAATTGGTACTTAATTAAGTATTTAAAAGATTTTTTTATTATAAAAACGATTTTTAGTTTCAATTTTGGTAATTAAACTATTGAATTTCTATTATTGTACTTCGAACCATTTGCAAGGGACAACTTAATGTGAATATATTACGTAAATGAAATAGTGCTTCTAAAAGTATGGAACAAGAACTTGGAATGTGTTCCAATATAATACTACTTACGGAAACAAATAGCATACTTTCCCCACTGCCGGGACTTCAGGACTCCTCTTCCCAAAGAGAAATTCATGATCTTCAATCTAAAAATAGTGACAACCGCATCTCTATAGAAGCTATTTAGATATTAGAACATGACGATTTCCTCGTGAAGACTTTGTTAATAGAATTTATCTAAAGTCAGTGAAAGTCACATTTCAACAGAACCAGCTAGACTTCAGAACATAACGGATTACTCACGGTGATTTTCTTGATCGAAAACTTGTTGGGAATTGAACGTTTACTTTGTTGCTGGAGACGGTTTAAGTAGATTGCATCTCTTATTTCTACCACCACATAGTACTGTGCAAAAATTACGGTGTTCTGATCTAAAAGGTAATTATGGTAGTTAAATTACAGCGGTAACAAGACCTCAGGACTCAAGACGACGAGCACAATGTGGTGCTGTGTATACCATGTTAATCAGTGCCACATTGTTATAGGAAAGCGTACTACTTACCATCAGTTGAACGTTTTGCTCGGCTTATCGCCTTGAAAATAGAAAAAAAAGACGTGTGTTCTCAAGTTGCCCAATTACTTCAGTTTTATTAAAACTGGACGATTTCGTCGAACCTTCACGTATACCAGCTACGCAAATAAAGTCTGAATTCCACCTTTAGTGTGCTGTAAAACCTTGCGAAGATGTTCAGCCGTGAATACTTACTTTATATTCGCAACGTCTACGTTATACAACACGTTAATTATACACAGCACAGCCGCTGTATCGTGTAATGTATAACTCTCAAAGTAAACATTGCTACACTCTCTGTAGATGAACGTACTTTGTATTTTAAGTAAAAATTTTATAACAATGTTAATGTTTTAAATAAATGTATCAGGAAACTTCTATGAAAACAAGAAATGATCGCGCTTAAAGTAAAGTTTTAAATTAAATGACGTCATCATTTCAGGCTATATCGATTAGTAAGTTATACGGAAGAAATTATTCTTTTATAATATTTTTTATCGGTATGTAGCAAAAAATGTATACTTAACTTATTAGAACTTAAACCAACTGTTAGAATCTATTAGAAAAAGAGTGAATAAGACCTTTGCTAGGTTAATATCTAAATAAATAAATGTCCAAATAATCCACATAGATCACATCATCACTTAACGTGGGAGGAATCGTGGTCAAGTATTGACCCATATCTTTATAGAACAGAGAGTTTTTAATATGTGGTCTCTATTTCAGGAGACCGTCGTACCAGCGCAAATCCTATTACAGCCGCCAAACAGTACTATATATATATATTACTGTGTTCCAGTTTGAACGGTGCTGTAGCTACTGAACTTACTGATGTAATAAGACTTAATATCTCACGTATCAAGACGACGATTGCAATGTTGTCTTGTGTATACCATTCTAACTCAACATTGTTATGGACAAGCGTATCACTTACCATCAGGTGAATGCCTTCCTTGATTCGTCGGTGCATCAAATAAAAAATCATGAAGGACATCTTCATAGTAACAAAAATGTTAAATTAAAAGTTAAACGAGATGTTTATTAATATTGGCGTTGTTATACTGTATTTGTCCCTTTTAAATTATTTTCTCTTTGAACCTTGAAGTATGTATTCCATATTGGACGTACTATATACCAAAAAAAAAAATATTTCGATAGATAACATTCTAAGATGTATATCGTTTACTGAAGAACATTTTTCAAAGAGCGACAACAAGAGATCCCGACAATCGCTTTCTTATAAATCACGCTCAGAGTAATTTTAATTCGGTATACCTACCTAACATATTGTATATCTACGACAATACGAATATTTATTATAAAAAACGTATCTAAAAGTTTTTTACTTACTTCTTAAGAAGTTGCTTGAACATATTATTTACTTAAAAGCTTAACTCGCAGCAGGTCTCTTTTTCGAAGACCATTTAGGAAGGTACAGCCGCAACTTCTATTTTTACCGCCAAATAGTAATGTACAAACGTTACTGTATTCCATTACACAATAACGAGCGTACAGATGTACTGGGTAAAAATGCTTTGTTACATAAAAAATCAACATCTGACTATGACCAATGTCCCATTGCTTACATAAAACATACACTTAGATTACAAACTCGCAACAATTGGAGTGATAGATACATACAAAGCAATACAGCGGCGGTAACAAAAGCATTTCTTCCCAATACCGACAAAGCATATGCACTGTTAAAAAGTACAAAGATAAATCCGCTAATTGTTCAGGCTTTAACTGGACACGGGGGCTTTGGCCAATATCTACAAAAATTAAATGCAAAGACGTACCGTCTTGTGCTTGTGATCTTAACGTTGAAAAAAGTATTATGCACCTTCTTATAGATTGTCCAAAGTATTCAAGGGATAGGACAGATATAGATATGAGAATGGACAAGAATATACGTAAAGAAAATCTAAGCGAAATAATAATGTCACATAATAAAGAAGTACTTTTAAAATGTATGGAAAAGATTACACAGGATGCTGTTAAAAGAAATAATAATAATTAGCAAGTAACAGTATAGATTTATCGAAAGGCGACAAGCGCAATGTGATGCTGCGTATACCATCTTAACCAGTTGTTGTGGAAAAGCGTATCATTTACCATCAGGTTACGCTCACTCACTCCCTCTCTCGCGCACTCAAAAAAAACCGATAATTCTAGCAAGCTTATAGCCCTCTATATCACTCCCTCCATTAACAGAGACCACCAGTGAAATTTATACTTCAACAGTTACACGTGTCATCTATATACAGAGTGTTCATCATATTTACAATGCTTAATCGTGACGTTGACATGATCGTTTTATTTATAGATCTCTCAATGTGTATAAACAAAGTACAAAAATATTTTTTCAAACGCTTCTCTAAACACATCAGCTTGAGCAACCTGGACCAAATGGTAAGAGATAAATAAATATACCTAATGTTGCGGAGATCTCTCATTATAGTTTTAAGTATTTATACGATCGTATTTTTTTTCTTTCTAATAACTATTTTAAATGGAGCAAGTCGTTACGATAAACAAAACGATTATAACTCTTATGAATATTTGCAGCAATCAACTATATATTAAAACAAGCGGGATCACGCATACGTCGTCTTATTAACCAGGTCTATTACCTTATAGGATTAGAATGTACCGGAAAGGCCTAGGAAGTAATAGTGTTAATTTTCATACATTGGATACAAAGGTCATGCGTACGGTTATCAGAGATTTTTTTCTTTTTTTTTCCCTACCACAGTGCTAACTATGACCGTTCATATCTCTTTAACCAAAAGAGCTTTAAACTTTGTATTTCAGAGACCCTTCCTGCTTATCCTGTACTCCATTTTATCCTTAAAGAGCATCCATGTAGTTTTTCCGGTTTAAAAGTTACGGAGTATTTAAGCCAGCGTATTAGTTCATCTCTTTTACAAAAATGCAAATAGGTATTAGAGACTACAAAGTTAGTACACACAATTTATTATTTACAAATGGACATTTTAAAAAATCTGTTCATTTATGTACATAAATCTAAAACAGACATTCACACCAAAATTTAAATAATACATGTTTTGTATAACGTTCAAACAATGGTATGATGAATTCATCTTTAGTGCGTATTTAGATGCAATTACTGTTCATCCAGCAGTGGACGTCCATCGGTTGAAATGATGATGATGGTGACTACATGCCTAAACATTTGTATAATGAAATCTTGTTAACTTAAAAAACATTCCTAACTTCACAACTGTATTACAGTTGTCGCTGTATTGATAAGTTTATATTTATCTATAGAGTATCGTTATCGAGCATCTCAAGTGGCGTCTTACCCGGTGGCTTACAATACGGGCCTATAATATGTTATACAAATAACAAACAACTTCTAACAATTCAAGGTACTTCAATATACAATTAAAAATATCTATAAGAAGGGTTAAAGGAGGTGTATTATTCTATAATACTACAGGACCATCTCTCAACAGATCCCTATGTATTTTATAACCTCTACTTCAACGTCGATTCTCATTGCGTCAGTTACTGTTAAAGGTACGCATTTAAATACGAATGCTTGAAGCAACAGTTTGTCTTTGAACTTAATTTAACAACGACCCCAAAAACTCGTAGGTCACTAGATAAATAGATCAATTACAACAGAATCAACTTTGCACTACCATCACAAAAAGATTTACATATTGTATATGTTTGCAAACACAATGAATCATTGTTGAAACCAAACTCGACTTTTGCCTAATAACATTGAACAACAATATACTTGCTTATTTGCAATGTATGTGATCATGGTTAAAAAGTGATGATCATTGAAATAATATAAATAAGCAAAAAGCATTTAAACGCAAAAAAAAACATTTAATCACATCATCAATCTAATCTTTATTTTTATCTCTAATAGGCTAATACTTGACCCCAATATCACTTCGTTTTAAGTGAGAATGACGCCGTGAATGGTAAATGATAATAGCTGGTCAACCCAACTTTCATACATATACAACCGGAAAGCAGTTATACTGTTAGCTAGCTCATCTAGTTCTGAAAAACCTTTCTTCTTCCCATTCCTCTTCATGCTTGAAGGTTAACTGTTACCTCCGAAAACCCTACAAGCCACTAAACTCCTAAACTAGTCTCGGATTCAAAGTATAGACCCCCTTGTTATAAAACAATCTGAGAACCAAAGGGTGGAAGAGATGAAGATTCAGTAGGTCCTAAAATGATTAAGTCTTTAGACATCATGTTATATATTTTTCATATAAATACATGTTAATATCATATAATGTAACAGTAGATATATAGATGAATACTTGCTTATAACATGGTACAGCGAATTGTCTTAAATAACTTAATTTATAATCTAAATGTAGACAAGGGCAGCCTTTGCGCTTTAAGCGATATCTTCTAGGCAACCCAAAAGGGTACGAGAGGTAATAAATAAATAACAGAAAAATAAAGTAAAATGAGGGCTAGAAATATTTATAGTATTCTAATTTCGTTATCTCTTTCTAAAACATAGTAGGTGATAGCAACTATTACTGTCTTATCCCTGAAATAAGACACTCAATCATCTATATCTCTTGGGATCCTAACGTATCCGCAATACAATTACATGTACAAAGACTACACTCTTATTACAAATTACTGTGTCTGTAATCGCCTTTTTATAAAGCCTAGATTATAAGCTTATTACTTATTTCTTTAAGTATCTCGTTATAAATAGAATCATATAATCTCTCTGGTAGATTACCAAAAATATAATATTATGTGTATACTGGCAGTAGGTCTTCGTTGCCGGAGACTCTTTAGGTAGGTACCACCGTAGCTCCTATTTCTACCCTCTATGTTCTGGTTTGAAAGTTGTTGGCTAGAAAAATTACTGAAGTAATGAGGCTTATCATTCGTCTCAAGCCAATGAGCGCAATATTCAAAATGTAATTATTGTATACAATCTTAATTAGCGATACGTTATTATGAGCAAGTAAATCGTTTACCATTAAGCGAACATCGTCATCGCCTCGTCGTACAAAAAAAAATGTTTTTCATAATCGCTTCACATGCCTTACAAGTAGGCAAACTCAACATAGTATATTAAACTTTGATTTAGGAGACCACAAAATTGTATAATAATCACGGATATATTAGTAATCTTCAAAATTATCGACCTTTGTAACCTGATTACAGATAGATAAATATTAACAAATGTATTATTAGAAACACATCGGTCATTCGGAATTACGTATTGATAAAACTTGTACAATATATATATTTAACTAAAAATTACAATAAGCAGTTATGAAAACATTTATTTTCTGATTTAGCTTAAAACAATTTGTTAATGGCTTATAACACTATAACCTGAAGAATTTGGAAAAATCTCAATTTCGCATTAGTCATTTTATAACTTTAAGTATTAATGAACTTACACTAATTTACCTGCTTAGTTCTGCTGAGCAATGACCCATTAAAGTATGCCTTGTCACTGTTAGTAAAGATTCCTCCGACTAACAACGAACTCCTTAAATGAATAAATGAAGTTTCATCACTAGTAAATATTATTTTAAAAAATGTAAACTATAATTAAGTAATACAACTAAAGAAAATGTAAAGTAGAGTAAGTTAGTGAAAAAGTAAATTTAAAAGTAGTGATGATGAAAGTCTTGGAGGCGATGTATGGAAAATCAAAATGTAACTATGGTATAAAAAGTAGAAGAGTAAATGAAGACATGAAATAATTTAATACGATATAAGAGGTAAGGAAAATAAAAGTAAAGAAAGGTAAATAAAAATGAAAAAATCGAAATCCATAGCCCCATATTACCGAGGGAACGAAAAATCTACTATTACATCGATAGTAATAATGGCAGTGATGTTTCTGGTAGTAGACCTCCGTTCACAAAGACCGCAGCTAACATCTGGACTTCAGCCATGAAGAATTATAGAGTAGAACAGTTAAAAACTAATAACTTCATCTTACACACAATTTGACTTAGAAATTTGAAAACTTTGTCAAATTTAACAAATTACACAACGAGACTCTACACGTGTAGTTACATTTTCCCCATGGATACATCAATTAAGATCCTTTAAGTTTCACTGTAAGTTAAACGATGGTATATTATCGTTCAACTTCAACTCCTTTTAGTTATATTAGTTTTAGTTGTATCAAATTTTCGCATGGATGATGGATCATTACTATACAATGGAGCACCGACAACAGTTTAGTTAAACAAAAGAATCATCCACTGTATATTTCCATAGATTCTACCACATTGTTTTACAAAACCAAGTCACACGTTAAGTGTAAATACCAGATAGCTACACTCCCAGGAGCAGCTGCAAGATTAAGTTAAGCTTAGGTTAATAGACTGTGGGTCCTGTGGTCCGAGTGCCCAGCTTCAGTTGAGGTATATTATTAGAGAATAT
Source organism: Pachliopta kotzebuea (assembly GCA_018246255.1). NCBI lineage: Eukaryota > Metazoa > Arthropoda > Insecta > Lepidoptera > Papilionidae > Pachliopta > Pachliopta kotzebuea. Next base: position 9,836 of record DWLS01001730.1, on the reverse strand, counting down.
ACACTAAATTCTTAAAGCATCTAGTACCAGTTTCATCAAATACTTCTTGATACTGACATCTTAACACATTAGCATGTAGTCGACATTTATTATTGATACTTTTGGCAACTTTTTCCTTAACTAGTTTAATCCAGAAATTTGTCAATCATCGTTTGATTTGTTTAAACAAACAGAAAAATTTAAATTGTTATTTATTACTACATTTTTTTATCAACGAAGTAAAACGTCGTTTACCTGATGGTAAGTCATACGCTTGCCCATAACGACGTAGCGGTGGTTAATATAGTATATACAGTTCCACATTGTAGTCATCACCTTGAGACATAAGGTGTTAAATCTCGTTACCTCAGTAATTTCACTAGCTACGACACCCTTTGAAACGGAACCCAGTACAGTAATGTATGCACAGTACTGTTTGGCAGAAAAAGGAACTGCGGTAGTACCTACCTAGACGGTCTCTGGCAACCGAGACCTACTACTAGATAATAGCTCTCTTCATCTCACAATTTAATAAAAGATATTAATATTTAAGCTGAAAATTTAAAAGAAAACTGTATTTATAAAATAAACATTATGAATAGAACAGACAGAGAAAGAAAATTCCATATCATGAACTAAGGCCTTACGTAAATTATTGTCAAAGAAGATTTTAATTAAATACAAGGGGACTTATTGCTTTGCGAGTACAAAATTCGATACCACGAAAGCTCCGCAATGTTGAAGAATGGTTCACGCTTCACTATTTGCACTGCGCCAACACAATGCTCTAATTTGTGCACTGAACAGAATTTCCTTCAAAATTGACATTTGAAAGGAAAAGCACTTCCTGTTTAATGTTTTATTGAATTTTTGAAGCAATCTCTCGTTTCTTCGTTTCTATAGCATCTGAGTTTATTTTACCTTAAGCATAACAATGTTAGTATTTAATCTCAATAATACGGGGTGTTATGATCAGCTGTAGACTGCCGCAGACTGTTGATGATGAAATGACAATGAAGCCGCGGACCTCAATATGAAACTCTGCCTCTCTTATATTAACATCCACAATACATCAAAGATTACTTTAATTGTTTTATGTTAATATTAGAAACAGCAATACTGTTACATCTACAAACTTACAATGAGAGTGGTATCTAAAAATAACTTACGACCCAATCCAGAATCGAACAAAACACATAGTAACAATGTAAGCGCTTAACAAGTACTCCACAAAGTTATTCCACTTGAAATTATTCGTATACAAATTACTAAATTACTTTGTTGTTATCTTCATTATATGTATAATAGAACTATCTTTTGTTATATGTTCCGGAGAGTTTTTACTCCAAATATTCAATAGATACATAGCCTAGTCACAGCAGCCTTTACACTAAAACACAGTTTTCAAATATAACAGGCACTTGCCTAAAAATTTTCAGAAAAAACTTTCATCAGCAAATAGATGAGATTTCGCATAATCTATCTACTTACATGAATAAAAATGTATATCTTTTTATTACAATTTTAGCATAGATAATACTTTTAAAAAATTACAAGTTTTCACATTGTACTTAACAGTCCCCAGTTACCCTTTCAGGCTTTTACAACTTAGTCGTGCTTATTGTTTACGGACCCGTAATGTGCGAACTAATAAACGTACTCTACGGGCGGAACTTTTTAGAAAATTAAAGGATGCCTGACTTTTAAATACTATGAAGGTAGGCTTACAATAAAATCCTGATTAGGATCTGAACACAGCATCGATGTTCTTGTCGTTATGAGACCTAACCTTATATTTTAATATAACAGAAATATTTTTCAGTTTAAGTACCTACCACAACATATCACCTCTCTAAAAATTGGCTGGTGGAAAATGCCTTCTTGCTTTAAGCTCGACTTTTGTATATCTAATTTTATTAAATGTCTTACAATAAATAATAAAAAATTAAATATGTCACTTTGTTACAGCGCCTTTGAAATAACACATTAATATTGACTATTATTTAGGGACAGAAATAGGCACTACTGTGATATCTACTTCTCCAGCTTTTGAGACTTAAAGGCAGTAAAATCTCTGCTACATAAGCTATATAGCTATATGTATACCTTATCCTGTTTATGTATAAGTTATCATATGTCTGTGGGTGTATATATGACTATATAGTTTCATGAGTAACTGGAACAATTAAAAGACTGATGAAGTTGTGGAGAAAAATTAATTTACGCCATAATTCGTCGCTCTAAATCTCATTGAAAGTTTATTGCGAAGCGAAGGGCAACAGATAAAGTTATTAATTAATTAATTGTGGCGTAAAGTTGAAATAATTATTCCAAAAAGTTAGATTTATGTCATGAATAATTTAATCTCAAAACAATTAAGGGCCTCATTCAATATGATAATCAAGATGTTCAGGAAGAATGTGATCCTGGAAATAGAAATGATGGTAAAAAAATGTATTAAATTAACTGAATATTTTAAAGAATGAATAAAATAACAATGCTGATTAATAAAAAAATCCACTTTTTGTTTGGTCAGTAAATTTAAATAACGAAAGTATTTACTACGCACTTCCTACGTTCCCCAGTGATTCTCTCAAAGTTTAAGACTTAAACAATCTTTGTTTTGAGCTCCTAACATTGTTGGAACACGTAAAGAAGTTTATAGAGGAATCGTTTATAGAAGTACTAGGTCTGTTTTGTTAGAAACAGTAATAACAAAAGAAGCTTTGTAGATAGTTGTTTGTTGTTAAAATCCCCATACAAAGATCATTTCACTTCTAATGGCCATGTCATCATTGGTATCAAACTCCTTGATACTGTATTCGTGTCTGAATAATATACCAATTATGTTTTCCCAATATTAGTTTAACTTATTGCTTCTTCTTCTCTATCATCATCAGGTAATAGACATCCACTTCATAGGACTCCCCTGGGTGAAAATTATTGCTATGGCAAGGTAAAGTGTTACCGCTATGGTATTTACCACTATAAGTATATATTTTGTTATTATCATGGCTCTGTTTCGTAGAATCTTTTTACTGGTGGTATAATGAGGACCATCGAGGTTTGTACCACCGCAGCTCCTATTGCAGACGACAAACAGTACTGTGCAGATATTACTGAGTTTCTAGTAAAATTACTGGGGTAACGAGACAACACTTAATGTCTCAAGGCGACAAACACAATATCGTTCTGTGTTTACCATCTTAACCATCACACTGTTGTTATGAGCAAATATCACTTACCATCAGGTGAAAGCCTTGCCCGTCTTGTCAAATAAAAAATTAACTCATCTGTGGATAATTAATCATTTGAATCATTACTCTAAATTAATCATGATACCCATAATTCAAGTAGTAATTTGCATGTAATATTATTTACTACAAAAAGCAGATTTTTGCTAAAGAATAAACTTTGAATTGCAAGAAAGAAGTTACTTCTGAAACTTATTACGCTTTCATCTCAGCAAAAGTTTAAGAGAAAAGTTTTTTTTTTGTAAACTCCAAGTTGCGACACTAAGAAAATCAGTAAAACTTTTAAACTTTTTATACCACCAGCAACTAATTGCAATGTACGGCATACAAACCGGTTACCGCACGATCAAATACTTTAATCATTATCATTATTGTTATGAATTTTAATCCCACTTTATATAAATGTTGGGTTATCTTTGTCAATGTTTAAATACTTTTGAACGATGAACATTTTAACTAATTTCACAAACTATAACTTTTAACAGAATACATTCAATGAAGATTTTTCTAATGAATTATGTTATAGTTTAGGTCATGATGTTATCGTTGTGTCCGTTTCGTTCTGGAACTACTAAATTGGTATGATTAGTAGGTAGGTTTCCTTGAAAACACATAACTATACACTGTATTACTACTCTCTCATTAACAATACAGTCTAACCAGCGTTCATGCATATGAATGTCAGAGCAGGAACGCGCACGTTTCATTATCTTGGGCATCAACTTAACTACATACGAAATTAAGTTCAAGTGTCGACCCTTGAAGATAAAAACTATTAGGGCAACGACCTACTCGTGTTTTTTTAAAAGCTTCAAGCTTTTATTTATATCATAAAATGTTTGTTTGACGCGACCTGTGGTAGGTAAACCGCAAACATGTGGGAAGCATATTGAAAATTGAAATGTTAAGCTATAGTTTTATGATTATATAGAAGCGGATAAACTTTTATATGAAAGGCTCTACTGTAGGCCCTTTTCATGAACATTTTTTATGTCGGGATGTGAGATAAATAGACGCCGAAATGGCGACACGATACTCTTAAACATTTCACCTGCCAAACGCAACAATGTTCAGCCTCAATTTTATACAAAGGTTGAGTTTATGTGGAAGTATTTCTTAGAAGAATCCAAACATTTTACGATTGATCCCCTTTAGCAATATATATTTATAAATAAAGAAATATTGTGTATTTAACATAAGAATCTTATGTTATTCAAGTGTGTTTTAAACTGTATAAAGTTGTAGAGCAGTATGCAGTTAAAGTAACATGAATAGCAGCTATCTCACCTAGTCGCTCTTAGTCTTCTTTATCAGACACCAATATTAAAGTCGTGAGGAAAATTTCTGATCCCTCTACGGCATAAAGAATAAAATTGTAACAATATGAAACATCGTTTGCTGCCTCTGAACTAATTGTTCACTAAATAGCTAATGGAGAAGATACAATTATTACATGACAATGAAATCTCATGGATAAAGAGTCTACTAAAATAGTTTATTTTCAGTATACGCTTTTTCCTTCATGCTGCAGCTTCTAAAATAAAAATGTATTCTGTTTTATTAAAAAGAATACTTGGCAACGATATGCTGTAGCTTAAACCATTAAAATTTTGAAAGTATAATAATTAATATATCATTACATCTCAAACGATTCTCACGTAACTCGTTAACTTTGTTAATTAATGTTTGACGTGATAATACAGTTTATTTAATCATCAAACATTACGTCGATCTATTTGACAAACAGACGTAAAGCAGGAACTCCACACATATCCAAAGCAAACAAAGCAATACACTGTTTGTGCTTATTCCGTGAACAGTAAAAATGATTTGGTATATTTGTTCACGATGACCGCTACATTCACTAATACTAAGCAATCAGCATATAGATACCCACTGCTAGCTTATGTTTAATTATAGGCATCTATGATGATGAAAGATACATTCATAACGAGAAGAAGTTAGGTTCTTACCCCATTTTATGACATCGCCTTGAGATATTAGATGCCCGCAGAGAGTTTTTTATCAACTCCAGCTTTGTCTAAATTGGACCAATATAAAAACCTACTATCAATATCCGTAGACATTTTTACAAGGAAAAGAAAAGGAATGAGGATACTGAAGTGCAGTATTATCATTCTATATACGTTTCATTAAAAATACTTGATATTAGATTCATCATACAAAATAAGACAAAAAAGGATGTCATTCTTCTGACAGTGAGTAGCATGATCCATCTATTATAATCCGGTGCTTGTCGGACTCCTCAGCAAAACAATTTTGTTATAGTAAAAAATCTATTTCCGCTTACTCGCGAAACATGAGAGCGTAGTTCATCTCTTTATCTATTATTACTTAGAATGATGTTTCAATAATTCGTCGTACCAAACGTTTCACTGCTAAATAACCATAAAATTGTACTTAGTTTGGCTGTGTCTTAAACATTCAAACTCGACGTTCTTTATTCTAAGCTTTTAACTGAACATATGCCTCCTCAATTGATTTCCATCTCGACCGACCTTATGGAATTATGTCCTTCCTGCTTCTAGGTAGTCTCCACTCAAAAATCTTTGTCGTATTCACGGTCTTAAACGTAGGGAAGAGTTCTGCAAATAGTAAATACTTTACGGAACATTTGTTAAACCTACTGACATTCGTGAAATTGTTTCTTTCATTCAGCACAAAATCGAAACCTAATAATATTTCGACGGAAATATTGCACGGCGTCAGAATAAACTCTGTCGGCTAGATGTCTGTTTAACGTTATATATTTTATTCAACTGAAGGAATTTATAGAATATATACAAATCAGAAGTGATCGTAAGTTAGTATTAAAATAATTCTTACTACTAGTAAACAGACAGGTAGACTACTTCAATAGTAATTATCTCAAATCATACTTAAACCGATGCGCAGTTTACTATTAAGCAATTTGTTATATTTGGGAATAAGGTTAAGTTGTACAGGGTAATACTGTGGTTACGAGGCTCATCTTATATCTAGTCCTATATAAACATCATGCCTATATCCCCAACATCATAAGTAATCACAAGATAAACTTCTTGTTCGAAACATTCGTTATATAAAACTTAAAGAAAAAGTTTGTTAACGAAATACACTTGTATAATTAATAAATAGTCTTACTAGATCACTGAAGATATAACTGCCTGTTGGTGTTGGTAATACCATCCTCACGCTGCAATTTACTGCCGTCAAAGACTCACTTATCTAGATATTAAACCTAATTTTTATATACTTATCTGTAAATAGTTTGCTCTTAAATAGTCACCGCACCATAACAAAATCTATGAATGAGTTAACATAGTCGAAGTTCTCCAATCAATAGAGCTTTGACTATTTTATTACAGTAAATAGGCCACACTACACTATTTTGGAAAAAAAATTGTTTTACAGAGGCAGGACGGCCCCGCTGTGGAGTGCCGCAGGACCTTGGAAATGTAACTAATATATACAATTCTACAATACAAACATACGATGAAATAAATTCCATAACTTATAGTCCTAGAATCATGAACAACCTCTGTGTTAACAACCTTGTCGAAATCAAAGTACATACATAGAGATAAGACTAACCATATAGCTATAAAGGGGTAACAGGGGTCCCACACAACACCTCACGGGGACCAAACCAACCCCACCTGCTCATTGTACACCCTTCAAACACACTAGGCTCTGGCTCCCCAACAATCCACATTGAGCCAGCGTGGTGAGAGAGCCGAAATCCTACATTATTAGGGGAGGCCTGTGTTCAACTGCGGACGTGTGTCGGCTAATGAAGAAGAAGAAGAACCATATATATATTATATTGCATGATTTATTGATAGAAGTTCTTCTAACCGATAAATCAATAATACAACAAATACATTATAACAAAGTAAAATATTTACTTAATATCATGAGCTTAATTTATATGCCTGTATCTATTATGGATCTGTTTCCAACATATAGAGTATATTTACACTTCACTTAATCTTCTTTGTTTCTGTACATATATAATTATTCGAAAGTTTAAATAAATATTAATTCATCATCAACGGATAGATGTCTACCGCTAGATATAGACCAGGATTTGTGCCATCTCCCACTACGCTGGCCCAATGCGGGTTGGTGGGGAACTAGAGCCTCGTTTGTTGATTAGCAGGGTGCAACAGGTGCAGGGTAGGTTGAGTCCCATGACATTGTGTAGGCCCTTTACACTTCTGTAGGATATTACGATACCGTACACAGTGTGCTAAGGCAGTAAAGTAATAACGTTGACATATATATTTAATTTTAAGAGAAACTAAAGCTTCATCTTTTTTATTTAAAAACTTTTTTTGCTCACATATAGGTACAAAAAGGCGGGCTTAATGCCAAAAAGCATTGATAAAAAAAGGATTTTTTGATTTGTTGCATATAGTGAATGTATATACGTAAATTTTATATCTGTCTTTAATCCAAGTAATCCATAACGAATATAAGTCCCTAGGAGTCATGTAATCTCATCTGATGGATTAAAAAATGATTAATCCCGCGCCAAGGAGCGTTAATGAAGTTGTTTCAGTTTCAGGTTTCTCTTTGCTAATTAAATGTTTTTGGCAAATCGAACCGTCGCAAATACGGTCATGAACTTTTAATTAACGACAATAACATTCACAATTAAACTATTGTCAAGTATTTATCGCTAAGTTTTCATTAAGCAACAATTTAAATGTTTCCATATCTATAGTTTACATAAATGTAGTATAGTCCAATTTTTAACGAATAGAACAGCTTTAACGAAATTTCCTTCAAAGTATTTAATGAAAATAACCATAATTTTGGGAAAATAAGAAAATATTTTCTACTGACAATTTATATCGAAACTTTGTGATAATTCTGCCTTTAGAGACGTACATATATATATACAGATAGATCTATCTATGTATATGGAAGATTTTTGCAAATCCTGTAAAAGTTAAAATGATTAACTAACAATACCTGCTATTCTAAATATTATAATAATTTTCGTCTAAAAAGCTGTAAACACAAGTCAATTTGATGGATTTTAATTACAAACAACGTATTCATTAATAATTAATTAGTTAACGTAGGTGTGGAATAGTATACAAATGTAATTACCTGGATTATTAAAATATGTTCAGTGTGTACATTGTATATATATCCTATTAATATTTAAAGTACATATATACTTATGTACTTTTTCACTAAACATATTTTAATATTCAATGCTTATGTATACGTGTATACGGAAAAATAGATTTTAGTGCTTACTTCTAGATAGTCTTTTATATCAATTTGATAAAGTAAGTTTTTGCCAAGTGTGTTATAAAAGATATATATTTTTTTTGATAAGTCATTGTCATAGATATTCCTCGTACCATCTTAACAATGGTAAAACTGGTGCAACAAGGGGACTTCCGTGACCTTAGCCAGATTATAGTAGTACATTAGATAATAACTAGCTATATATCTACCAATATAAAACAGAAATATTAAAAAAATCTATTACTTTCAATTTAAAAAGTTCATTTGCAATTTTTTTTTTCGACTCAGATTCATCAACATCATATTCAAACTGAAGTGTGACGGTTATTTTACCAGAAAAAACTATTTCTGCCTTCAGCTTAATTTTTCAACTGATACAGAGATTCCATACACTAAACAATTAAACAAAATACTTACAAAACCACACTATTAAAAGAAGTCGATCCGATGTAGCACAAAACTGATTACACATTCACAACAAAATTACAATTTTTTCTTTTCAACAACTTTCCTCCGCGAGTGTTCAGCGGATGCCGCCAGGAGTCGGCACAGCCACCCGCGCCGGTTCGCAGCCGCGCACTGAAAGCGACCGACGGCTACAATTATGAAAACTTAAAAGCGCAAATTCACAACATATATACACACTGAATATACATTATATACTACACATACAACGTTAACTAACAGAATATTTCGCCGCACGAATGTTTTCAGGTAAAAATATGGAGCTGCGATTTTTACACAGATACGGCCGTATCGAATGTGATAAGATAAAGTCTCCACTCAATTAATATATTTGAGTAAATTAATTTATCCAACTGATAAACTCGTTCTATTTAAACCCATTTTTATCGCGGCCGGGATATGGGAATTGCTATTGTGTAGTGATTTATCATTTTGATTGATAATATACCTGGTACTGTTCCTTGACGTTACGCTTACGTCAACGGGTATGAAGTTATGTAGGTCTCTCTCTAAGTGGACCGATGGTCTGGAGAAGGGAAACTGCTGGACACAACCAGAACAATCCAGCGTTGAAATTATCATAGGCTTATATCCAACAGCAGATATCTGTTGATAGATAATAATGACGATGCTGTACGTAATCGCGACAGTTGTAAAAATATCTGTATAAGAACAAAGTTCATTAATACAACAGTAAATGGTAAGAAATTTTTTAAATTAGTCCGTTTACTAGTAAGCGTAGACGACTGTCTGATTGGGAAGGTAGAGAAAAATTAAGATATAACTGGTTATAGTTAATCTCATCAGACATTGTCTAAATTTATATTATTTACATAGGTCTCTTTTACCGGTAATAATCTATGCAGACCA
>DWLS01001729.1:0-20497 GCA_018246255.1 Pachliopta kotzebuea | reverse complement strand
GGGGGTCCGCCGCTCCTGCCAATGATGGCCACGGAGCCGTCCCGGTCCCCGACCCAACAGGGGTGTTCGGGAACATGATACGGCTCCGCGGCGACCGCCACGTCTATCCGCCACTGCGCCAGGGACTGCATAAGCAGGTCTTGACTGCACAAGAGGTGGTTTGGTTAGTGTTGTGCGTGTTGATAGTATCTGCAGTGTTGTGCGTGATCGTGGTGTGCGGAACCCCTTGGGATATTGGGATTAGCTCATGGCGTGGTCTGCGCTTGTGAGTCTTGGGTTTTGGTTGCTGGTCGTAGTCGATTGCATCTGTCACCAGAGGGTTGGAGCGAGAGGATGCTTTTTCGAAGTAGAACTTCGAGCATTCTCTGAAGTATTCCTCTAAAATCGGGAGTTCGAGGTCACTGTGGAGATCTACATGATGTTGGTACTAGTCGGCGCCGGTAGCGATCTGGGTGAACCGGTTTTGGAGTATCTGCAATAGTTTGAGGCGAGTTTTGGAAGAGTGGGCGAAGACTACGCTGGCGTAAGACATTACTGGTCTCACGGACACCTTGTAGAGGTGAAGCTTGTGTCTTAATAGGAGCTTGATTTTTTTGCACAGTACGGAGTATAGGCAATCAAGTACTTGGGCTGCTTTCCTACTTGCTTTGCGAATATGGGCGATGAAGTTCAGTTTAGTGTCAAAGGTGACAGTGAGATATTTGACCGAGTCCTTCCATGGGTTGGGCTGGCCGAAGACAGATATCTGGCCGAGCTTGTACCATGATGGGCGTCTATGTGTGAAAAAAATAACTTCGCTTTCTACCGGGTTTACATCTATGCGCCACTTGCGGTACCATTCGCCCAGGTGAGTGTCAGCTAGTTGTAGACGCTTTAATAGTAGACCTGGTGCTCTGCCGGAGTGGAAGAGTGCGGTATCATCCGCGAAAACTGCTAAACTGACCTAGAGGTCCTTCGGAATATCGCTCGTATAAAGCGAGAAGAGTAGCGAGGACAGACAGGAACCTTGCAGGACACTGGCTTTAATTGGCCGACTAGAGGAAAGCGCTTGCTCGGCACGGAAACGGAAGCAGCGGTTCGACAGGAAGACTCGTATAATGATGACGAGCGGCTCCGGCACTTTGAATGTGCAAAGCTTGAAGATCAAGCCTTCGTGCCAGACTTTGTCGAACGCCTTCGCGAGGTCGAATAAGACAGCGGCGGTGTCAATCGATCTTCTGTGCGCGAAGCCAGACAGAATGTGTTCTGTCAGCCTGTGGACATGTTGAACGCCAGAGTGGTTACGCCTAATTCCGAATTGTTCATGGGGGAGAAGGTTGTTTTCGGACGAGAATTTCCGGAAACGCGCTAGAACGATGCGCTCGTAGACTTTGCCTAGGCTGTTAAGCAGGCTAATCGGGCGGTAGCTGCTAGGTAGGTTCCACGGCTTTCCGGGCTTCGGAATGCCTATCACTACGGCCTCTTTCCAGGCGTCCGGGAAGGAGCAGTGGCATAGAATGGTATTGAAAATAGTCACTAATAGATAGATAATCGGAGCCGGGAGGCTCTTTAACATCTTGTTAGCAGTTTTATCAGGGTCGGGAGCGGCCTTTGCTTTCAAGCTTTTGATGATATCAGTTACCTCGCCGGGGTAAACCGGTTCTAGTAGGGGGTCCTCTGGTAGGATTGTTGTTCTACGGTGCATCTCTTCCTTGACCATTTTCAGGTAAGCTGGGTCCGCTGTTGTTGATGACGGTGTGCACTGACTCTGTAAGCTGTCGGCGAGACAATCGGCTTTTCCGTTATCCTCTATGACTAAGGCGGAATCACTTCTCTTTACAAGAGGAGGCATCTAGAACGCTGTTTTTCGCTTTATGACTGCGAACCAGACGCCAAAAGGCATCACTCGAAGGCTTCAGATCGCAAAGCAGATCGTCCCATCTGTCGGATCTAAATTGGGATATGCGCTCTTTTATATGCGTTTGTAAGCGGCGCAGCCTTACCCTGTTATCTTCTGTTCTATACCTTGTATACTGCCTGCGTGGTGCTTTAGAGCATCCGCGAAGCACGAGGCGTGTCATTCGGCTGTGACAAGACACAGCTCGGGGGCTGCGTCGCTTTTGCCGATGCACAAAAGTTAATATGGTGTATTTAATACATGGAGAAGATTTATAACATTATGTATAACAATAAATGTCTTCTCTTCGTAATAATAGTTATAATATTATCATAGGTTAAAGTTCCCAAACAATTTAAATATGTAATTACTAATTGTTACTACTGCTGGGAAATAAAGCTCTTAGAAAGAGAGTCGTGTAAATCATTCATTAATCAATACAGTTCTTTACGTACATTACGCAGATAGCTATTGATCATTAAACATTTCATATCTTTTTAAGCATACTCTTTTTATTTATGACTTACGCCTCTTTAAATCCCGCTTCAGCGGTTTATAAACGCTTTTGTCCTGATTTATATTAACGTGGTCCTGAATAATGTATATTTCAATATATACTGGCTCCAAAGCTGTTTTGCAACGAACTGAATACATAAATTTTGGTTCTTTATACGAGATTGAATTTCAAATGAAAGTACAATGGCTTTCTTTGACGCAAAACTTACATGTATGTGATGATATTACCACAAACACTAGTTGTTGCATTTTGCTTTGCGCGTTTTTTTTTATTTTATTGAATTAGTTAATATTTTACATGCTTGCTACCTCCAGACATAGGGTATCGGCATTCCATAAATTTATTTACCCATAGTGATCCTCAAACAAAAATAAGGTAATGCCTGGAGAAAGAAATTAGTGCTACGATTGTATCTTCTAAGACGATCTCCGGCAAGTGACTTAAGATTAACTAAAGATTACTAAGACCTATCTATAAAGAATTCTGGGCTTTTTATTTTAGATACACTATACATTGAGTAATTTTTTAAATGCTGCCCTCATTAATAATTAACTTATTAGGAATATATTTTAGGTGCTTGTCAGTTAAACCCTTTTCAGGATTATAACGATTTTGATGAAAACGAGTATTTTCAATTCTAAGAATTCAAGACGTGGCTAGTTACAACTTAGTGAGAACTTACTTATCAATCACTTTCATTTAATAATATATTTCTTTCGGCGGGATCTTATCGATTTTTATAGGTATTGCCTATATAAAAAGTAATACAGTTAGTAAATGTAATGAAATTTATTATTTCTGTGAGTAGTATAAATTTTATGTAGTAAGAGTGTTGTAAATATAAAATGACGTCTTATGGTTTATTCTACGTTTTCAAAATTCTTCTGATTTTTGTAAAGTAATTTTTTTAATATTTCTGTTAAATTAGGGGACGTCATAAAATGCTAATTATATTTGCTTATATAAGCGAATTTAGCTAGAGTTGTGAGATATTAGTAGTAACTTAGATATACTTGTACTTGAGATACTAGTATTTAACATTTAATCATTTATTTTTCAAAAGAAACTGATTCTGCTAGTAATATGTATTTGCCTAAAACCTAATTTGCTTATATTTAAAAGAAAAGGTAATTTATTTTCATTAAAAGTTATTTTAATTTTTAGGTTATCCAGTTGTTTGTTAAGAGGTGATTTGCTCCCGCGCTTTGTTGTGGAAGATGGTTTAAAAGGGTATTATGTTACTTTGAATTATCATTGGCTAAATTCTTTTAATATGAATTATCACCTTCCTACAACACCTTACCATTAGCTAAACTTATGTAATGTAATTGTTCCTAACCACATTCCGCTGACCGTCGCTCCAACTGATAGTGTGCACTCAAGGGGATTCCAGCGATTGTTTTGAAGAGGAGAATTTATTTGAAACTGATAATCTTTTTTTGCAGCGCAATCTTCGGTTCTTATAGTTATAACCCTATTAGTGATAAATTTGAACCGCTCCAAATTAATAAAACAGATTCCACTACTGTAACTACACAGAAACTAGAAACAAAAAGGACTATTGGAAATCAAACGGTGACACAAAAGTTTAAGAATCGGTTAAATCGCAGATTTCCTTTTGCACCTGGTTCACCATATTGATAAAAAAAAAACAGAGATAAAATTCAGAAAATTGTTTTAATCCTTTTTTATTATTTTGATAAATAGCTCTGGTGATAGTTCTCTATTGCCAGAGATTGTCTATGTAGAGTTCACTGCAGCTCCTATTTCCGCCGCTAAATAGTAATGTACAAACATTACTGTTTTGTTTTAAAGCGTGCTGTATGCTAATAAAATTATTGGGGTAACGAGACTCAATATCTTAAAGCGAGGAGCGGAATGGGGCGCTGTCTCACATCTTAACTACCGACATGTTGTTATGGACGAGCGTATCGCTTATTTTCAGATCATAGCAAAGCTCATCAGTTCGCATAGAAAAAAGAGCATTTTTGCAAAGCGTGGTTTTGTGGTTGACACATCTGGTGTTCCTTTATTTTAAATCATTTTGATTTTCACGCCCATTAGAAATATGAACATAATTATTCGACGAATTCAACATTATAATCGCGAAAGAGGCGCCCATAGTTTTTTAATAAAATTTTAAACGATCATGAGAACCTAAAAAATCATTACCTATTTTTTTAAACGACTGTAGCACCATTACTGACACTAGTTTGTGGTCACCGTGAAAAACTTTGAATCCTATTATAAAAAATAGTACAAATTCAATTCCTTGACTTGGAAAGTACATCTAAATTATGGAGTAATGATTCGATTGACTGATAATAATCTACAGCTTATAGTTAGGAGACACTACCTCATCTACGGACCCAATAACCCTTAGTGACTTTTCCAAATTAAATTAAATGTTAGCCATTGATGTTAAATTTGTCTAGAAAATGTAATTTACATTTTGTCCTCTAATTGTCGATTTTTATGAGGTCTTATAAATTGGCATAAACAAAACCCGTCATTTAATTTTCTTTCGTATATAATATATATAAGCATAAAGATTATTTTACATTACTCATACTTATTGAAATGGAAAAATGGACCTCACTAACATTCGAGGTCTCCACTCAAATCTCCAGTCAGTCCACCACCACCTTGAGACTGCGAAGCCGCACTTACTTTTTCTGACGGAAACGCATATACGTTGCCTATTACATACAGCGTACTTCAATTATCGTGGGTACTTCTTGGAACACGCCTTTCGTCCTCGCGCCGGAGTTTGTGTGTACGTCCGCAACTATATTTGCTGTCAGCGACTTCGTCTACTGGAGACCTAACGTATGACACACACCTCTGTGTCGAAGCTATCGAGGGAAACGGGGAAGCCTTCGTTTCCCTGGACATTTTGAAAGCTTTTGACAAAGTTTGGCACGACGGCCTAATAAGCAAGTTTTCTGCGTACGGTTTATCCGCCGGTTTGGACAACTGGGTAAAGGATTTCTTAAGCAATCGACTCCTCCACGTAGTTGTCGACGGTTGTTCATCCGAACCTACGACGATCAACGCTGGTGTTCCTCAAGAATCCGTCCTGTCTGCAACTCTTTTCTTGCTGTACATAAATAATCTGCTCATACCCGGAACCTTTGGGTACGCTGACGATAGCACCGTTATAGAGAGATACATGCTGAATGATCGAGCCGGTGGTAATGAGGTGCGGCTCGCGAGGGAAGCCATGGTGGAGCGGTTGAATCTAACTTTACAGTCGATCTCTGAATGGGGCGATGCCAATCTTGTGAGGTTCAATGCTACCAAAACACAAGCGTGTCTTTTCACAGCAAAAAGGAGCCATTTCACCTTGGCTCCAACTTTTCGGAGTGTGTCTTTGGGAATTTCCGACTGTTTCAAACTGTTGAGGGTCGAGATTTCGACTAAACTAAACTTCGGACAGTTCATTGAGTTCAAAGCTAAGATAGCAGCAACGAAACTAGGGGTCCTTGCTAAAGTGCGGCAGTATTTCACTCCAGGACAACTTTTGACTTTATATAAAGCACAGGTCCGGCCGTGTGCCGAGTACTGTTGTCATATCTGGGCGGGTGCAGCGAAAACCCATCTTGCAGCACTAGACTCGGTGGAGAGGCGGGCCAAGAGGTTTGTTGGTGATCAAGAACTTGTCTTAGCTAAACTGGACAGTCTTGACCACAGGCGCTGAGTGGCCAGTCTCGCGGTGTTCTACAAGAACCATTTCGGAGAGTGTACTCAGGAATTACATGACGTAATTCATCCATCCCCTTTTCATCACCGGACGACAAGGCGCACGGCGAGACTCCATCCTTATGTTGTAAACATCCCCAGTTTACGCAATAAGAGTTTTGGCTCCACGTTTTAATAAAGACAGCTAAGGAGTGGAACAACTTGCCGGCGTCAGTGTTCCCGTACAATTACGATGTGGGCGTCGTCAAAAAAAGAGTGAATAAACATTTGCTAGGTTAATGCGCTTTACCATCATAGACCATATTTTCACTTAAACCAGGTGGGATCGTGGTCAAGCACGCCCGTACCGATGTAAAAAATAAAACATAAAACTCATAAGTAGTTTACGATACACTTCAATTACAAACTAAACTTTAATAACTAATAAGACAAATTTAAACCAAAAATAACAAAAGTAAAAGAAACAATAAATATTAAAAAATATATTTTCGTTCAGTTTATCTCCATCTGACAGAGTAACGAGCAAACTAATGGCATTGTCTCACTGTATGATGAGGCTTATTCTTTATACCATATACCTGCTGGCCCTGGAATCACAAGTACTTTTCTTAATTTTTTTTTCTATTTCTCCATACAATTTATACGCAACCGAACCTCTCGTGAGATTTCGTCCCAAACGGCTTGAATATAAAATCCTCGATAAAGTTGTCATACTTCCACCGTTTAAGGTTGTATGCGTTGTTTGCGGCTGACTATAGTCGAAGTGCACTGAATGCGAGACGGAGCCAGTGTATCCCACACAAGTAGCATCCCATACAAGAGCTCGTCCCATTTTCCAAAGAATCAAAATCTTACCGTCAGGTCTCCTGCTACCGTCGCCCGTCATACGAGAAGACTCCTGTATAGCTAGCACTCCAGCGATGACAAAGGTCGTATAAAGGCCGTATCGCAGGCTGTCTATCGCTTCAAACACTAATGATTATAATTGATATATATTTCAGTAAGCTGAAACAGAAAAATTCGTCGAATTTATATTTACCAGTTTTAATTAAACAAATTTAAAATTATTATTACGTCTCACTATAACAAATTACCAGGGCCCGAAATATGAATTATTATAACTTTCGCTCAACGCGAAGTTTAAAGTTAAAAATAAACATTTCTGGGGAAGTTTCTAAAACGAATCTGTAATAAATCTTCAACAGACAATCAAAACCCACGCAGGGTTAAGGCATCACATCATTTATCATTCATAACCTTATTCCAATCAATAAACTTGCTCTCTTCATCATTCGGCGATCGTAGGTAGAAAACCTATTTTTGTCGTTCACACGATGAAAAAAGAAATGTAAAACAACTTAACTGAATTTTTTTAATTACTGACCATACCAAAGCCGCTTTTTATTATTATAGAGAGATTAGAATTATGCTTTATGCTATTTCCAGGTCAGATATAGCTTTAGTATAATTCCTTAATTGGTTTGACCTGAACGGTACGCACTTAACAGTGAATCTGACTGTTTACCTCATATGTATATGTATACGCTCCGTTTGATTTATATGCATGAAATTAAATTTACTTTTACATATTTTATGTTGACTTTACTAAAACACAAAACGCACGTAACCTAACCTAACCTCACCTGTTCGTGCACCCTGCTAATCAACAAACAAGGTTCTGGCTCCCCTCCAACCCACATTGGGCCAGCGAGTTGGGAAACGGCCCAAATCCCCCATCATTAGGGGACACCTATGTCTAGCAGTGGCTGATGATAACAATTTCATCAATTTTTCCCATCTCCCCATTAAAAGTGATGAGTGTGTAAAATTTTCTTAGCATAGACGTATACTAGTTTTTTATAATTTTAAATCATCAACACAAGCGTGTAAATTAATTTATTTGCATACGACCATGTAAACTAAAAAAGTTACAAAATCACTCTAAATTTCTAAAAAAAAAAATTATGTCCTTTTCATAAACTGTTGTAGATAAATAAAACAATATACAAAGTACAAAATAATTATATCAAAGAAAAGTTATTTCTGTTACGAAGCAATGGTTTCATGAATTTGTATATTGTTATTAATGGGACATGAGATAATTATTAGTAATAAATTTGGAAAAACGTATTATTTTTTCCTAGTAGTGAATATTTTATAATAAATTTATAAATCGGTATTACATTCATATTGTATGGGGGATGATAATACTCATGTATTCAAGGAAGTCGTGTCATAAAAAACAATGTTCGCAGAAATTGTCGGTTGATGTTTATATTTCCATGACATTATTCACATTGGTTTCCACGCAGGGCACCATGTCGATACGAAAGCATAAACAGCTGGCCTCTCAGGAAGACAATAACCCAGGCTCTCCAACAGCGATGGTGTTTTTGTGACCGATGTATGGAAATCGTTGAAGTTTATCACACCATCCAGATCTGCGTCCATCCGTTTCAGCATTATATCCACGAGTTCCTTATATACAAAAATCAGCATTATCAATCTTCAATTTTAAATTTAAAAATTTAGCAAATTCTCCGACTTTTTGTCGGTTAAATTTATAGTTAATACAAAAGGCCATTATAGTTTTTTAACAGTATAACAACTTTTTGAAAGTAAGTAAATTAACATACAACGTCACTGTCGTTTATCACCTCAAATGCGGCACACACATTTTAACAATAATTAAGATAAATTCATATTAGATACACATACGTATATTTTCTAGATTTTAGTCTCTTGGCGAAGTCTGTTTAGGTACAGGCCCACCATCTATTTTTCCAATTAAACAACACTGTTTAGGATTCAAAGACACTGTTGATGGTAAAATTACAGAGAGGTAACAAATTGTTTGTAGATAATGATCACAATGTGATATCATTATATTACAATTTTATGAGCATGATTAACGATCATCTTATCACTTTACTGCACATATAAAGTACATATTAATAAAAGTGTTGTACAGTGCCATCTGTGAGCAATACCATCAATTGTTACAAGTAAGAGATTTATCAGTACCAGTTTTTATGTAAATATTATACGATATATAACAGAGGGCAGGAAAAAATAACTTACAATCCTTTACGTCTGTAAAGAACTAAGACAGTAAAGACCACAATTCGTCTGACACTAATGATTGATGTACCTTAACCGCTTCCTCCACATCATCATCCCTGGAAGCCTTTGCTAGGCTCTTCTTCATTAATTGATACATTGTTTCACGTCGCAAATAGCCTTCGCTTAATAAATCGTAACACTGTAACCAAAACGTTGAAACATGTGCTTAAAATTATTAATAAATTAAATTTAAATATTTAGTTATAGTAACAAAAAATCGGTATAAATATTTTAAGTTAGTTTTGAAATAGATATCACTGGTATGTTCTAAAATAAATAAATAAAATAAAAAAATATATTTATTTGTCACCACGAACAAAAAATTTTTAAAAAGAATAGAATTTGTAGCTATTTATATATTTCACAACATGTTTGTGGATCGCCGGTGCCTGTGATAAGTAACAAAGCTGTGTTACAGGTCACCAGGTTTCCAACTCTCGCGCAGGTAATATTACTGTATAACTATATGTAACAATTAAAGATATTTGTAGTGAGTGTGTGGGTGCTGTGTATGAGTGATTTATTAAAGTTTGAGCGTGTGAGCGTATGTGTGTATGTTAGTGTTAGTGGGTGTGTATGGGTATGTATGATGTGTATGGGTGAGAGGGTGTATGTTTGTCATGTGTGTTTGTACACGCTTGCGAAAACTAGATGTAAATAATAAGTAATAAAACAAGTGCTATATAACAACAAATAACTATGTAATGATCTCTAAAAGATTTTCTGTCTCTTCATATGTTTGAGTAAGAAGCCACTCTCGAACTGCGTTTCTTAATTTATAATGATTTAGGTAATATTTATTAAGGAAGTTGTGTAATTTTTTATAAAGATGTGGTCCCAGGAATACGAAAAACCTGTTAGATAAAGACGATCTTAGAAAGTCAGCATGACTCACCGGGTTAATTCGGGTCGTATAGGGATCGTACTCTAACAGCGAATGTTGCTTGAGAGCAGATTGACGTATAAGTAGTTTTCGCGTTGTTAAAACTAGCCTCATTGAGCAGTTTATCTGTGGCGTAGAGGCGAGACTTGAAATAGGATACCTTAAGCAAAGTTCTTTGTGCTCGTTCTACTTGTATAAGATAAGTTTACGCGCCCAAGCATTAATACAATATAAGTACCGATTGGCAAAATGCAAAATAGACCACAATCATAACTTCTTCACCACCTGAATGCCTTAATTTGTTAAAAAAATAAATGAGTTTACGTACTCTTTTTGATAAATGGTCAATATAATCCTTAAAGCTAAGATTACAATCAATTATTATGCGAAGATATTTCGTTTAAGATGTATTTTCGACTATAGTCGAGGATCTGCCTGTGCAACTAGATTAGCAGGCTGTTATATGCATTGAATCAATGGCTGGGTCTATGGTATTATGTATTTAGAAATTCATATGCTTCGTTTTAAGTATATCAAGAGTAAGTCCATTATTATTTAGCCATGTTCTAAACTCGTCAAAACCCTTGTGACTAAGAAGAGATAGAGAAGTGGCGTTCCAAGATTTTGCGGCGAAAATGAGTGCTGCGTTATCCTCGTAAGAGAAGACCGATCCGCCTTCAAGATCAATATTGCACAAGTCATTTATATAGACCAGAAATAGAGTCGGACCCAGCACGCTCCCCTGCGAGAGTCCAATTAAATCCGAGATTCTGGGCTCGTATAAGGACCAATTCTGACACATTAAGATCTATTTTTCAAGTAGCTATGAGAGAATGATAGCTGCCATTCCTCTTACACCCAATGATTCCAATTTTGTAATTAATATAGGTATAGAGACTGTATCGAAACCTTTAGTCGAATCGAGGAATAAGCCTCCGGCCACTGTCTAAACAACCAACAATATGATTAATTAGGTTAGGTTAGGTTAGGTTAACTCCTGAATTTAGACAGAGATTAAATAAATATGTTAAGGAGCGAATAAACACATTCTTGTGCTTTTTTAAAAGCACGAAAGATATGCCGTCCCAACCAACTGTACTATTGTTTTTCAGTGAATTTATTAAGCCTTCAACTTCCATTTCATCTGCATCGAGCATTACAAAAGAATTAGATTGTACTTGGGATGTATGTCTGTAAGGCTGAATAGGTATTTTTTCCAGCAAGTTTCTTCCCTATGTTAACGAAAAGTATTTAGTGTTAGAGTAACATCATAAAACGTGTTACGTCTAATAGTAGGTGTAGTATTTTAAGGCTAGTTAAACACTTAGTTGAACAAAAATAAAGTTTAAAGTTCTTAGCAAAATTGAATTAAATAAAACCTCTTAGTATAAATATTAGTCATATTGTCTTTAACGTAGCCAAGTCCGATTCTTGTTAAATTCCAATGCGCACTCCACCATCAGTCTTCTGGACAAAAACTCTCACATTATTGGTCCATCAGAATTTGTAATTTAAATCATTGGTTAAATTACGTGTCATTGCATAGAGTTTTCGATCTTTATGTGTTAAACTTTCCGTCACATATATATTAATCGAAGGATCCGGTAGGCCGATGGAAGAGGTAGATATATTGTGCTTGAAGTTTTTTATTCCGTTCATAATTCTGTTTTTAATTAATACCGAAGTAAATTCAGTAATAACTACATTTATTTTTAGGCAAGTTACGAAATCGATGACCGCAGGCTTTGATATTCTCTGTATACCTTCAATTTTGTTTTCTAGGATTTGTATATATATAATATTCTCTTTCTTTTCTCTTTCTAGATAAAGTATTTTATTTTTCATGTCTTCTTATTAAGTAGCGATAAATTGTAATGTTTTCTCCAGCTCGGCGTTTATTGTCTGGATGAATAAATTTTGTTCTTTGAGTTCCGATATATCAGAACATAATTTTTTCAAAACAAAATCTTGATCTGTTTTCAAATTCTATAGCATGGTCAGTAATTCATTTTTCAACGATGTCTCTAGAACTTTGTTTTCGTTTTCATTGCGGCATTTTTTTAGTCTTCTACTCACATAACTCACTGGATTATCTGGACATGAGGGTAAGATATCATTCTGTGACGGTACTTTTAGCACTTGACTTCCTGATGGAGATTCGACTTATTCTAGAGTTATAGAGTAACTATATTATTTTTTTCTATTAAACAACTATTTACTGGAGAGACACGAGAGAGAGTCAAAAAAATATAATGATATTGTGGGATAGCAACAAAAGCTTACGGTAAAGGCGTAAGTTATTCTCTCTTCCAAATCTCCACGGAGGTAAAGAGATAAAGCCTTCGCGAAAGTCGCCATAGTTACGTAGGGGGAAGTACCACGGTCCAAAGCGACCATTACTCTTTCCATCATATAGGAGTCCGTCATACCGAGACCAGTGTGGAGTACGTCCCTGAAATGAGCTCTAAAAACACCCATGATATTACATTAATAAATGTGATCAATACACGTTAGACACTAAAATCGACGAAATGAATATTCATTTAGTGAACATTGACATTTAGTCGCCTATTCACTAATTCATTTTTGTTTGAGATATATTTGACTATAAATTGTTATTTTCCGGTATCGAATAAGGAAACACCATCGACAGCTGATAAACTCCCACTGCCAAACATAAGCCTCCCGCAAATACTTCTACTCCAATCAGTCCTGCCCTGTCTGCATCCAACGGTTTTCCGCGACCTTCACCAGATCGTCCGGTGACCTTACACTTCGGGCCCTTCCTTTACCGGTATGTGGCCGCTATTCTATGACCTTACTGCCCCGTCTGCTTTCAAGCAATATGCCATTCCCATTGCCACTTAAATCTACCAAGGTCTAATAAGGTATATCCGTCCGAAAGTAGTTCATCATCATCTCAAACGACTGAAGTCCTCAGCTGGACAGGTCTCTTAGGTCAGGTAGTTTTAATAATTTAATACTAGTCAATTTAGTTAAAACTACTCTGTCGTATTTTTATTACTTATACGTTTTACCTCGATATTAAATCTGATGCGGCGGGCTTCTCATCTCTCTTCTGTATCTTAAAAAAAATGACCATGATCTCTGAAAGTTTTGAACGCGTCACTTTTGTTAAGTGTCCTAATAAATACATACATATATATATATTCTTTACTATTATTAACCATTGGTAAGGAAAAAGTGTCTTTTTCATACGACGAGACGAGCAAGGCGTTTACCTTATAGTAAGTGATAAGCTTGTAGATAACGTGGAGTTAGTTAAGATGGTATTCACAACACCCGTTTGCGTTCGACGCCGTAGACATAATGTGTTAAATCTCGCTCTCCCGTTAATTTCACTACCATACAGCACCCTTCAAACCGAAACAGTAATGTTTGCTTACTATTTGACGGTTGCAATGGGAGCTGTGGTACCTACTTAGACGGTATCTGGCAACAGAGACCTACCACCAGTAAAAGAGCGTCTAATTTCTACAGAAATATTCACAACGGGTAGTCTGTCTCCGGAATCGAACCAGAGACACATCAGTTGCACGACAGAGCCAATCGAGACTTCATTTAATTAAAATTATGCTCACGTTCTATCTCGTCAAATGTAAAATGAGTGCTTTTTTGAATTTCTTGCCACATCCCACCGTGTTTCTTCCGAAACCGGATTTCCTCCATGGGATCCAACGACGAGTCTAAAGACGCCGACATCTCGAAATGTTTTTTTCTGATACTTACGTTAGTTACAGTACTCCAATTAATTTGTATGTGACAATCGTAAACAAGCTAAGCGTCACTGTCAAAACATTGTAGCAATGTCATAGATAATAACTATTTTTTTATATTCAGTGTGACCATGTTAATGTCAGACTAAACATTATAAGTAGACTATTAATAATTTATGTTTGGCTCTACAGCGATACCCAACCAGTTGCTGCCAGTTGCTTCACACAGTTTGCCGCTCCACTAAGTCAGGCATATGCAACAGTGGACTGCTGCAGGCTGTCGGTGACGATGATGATATGTCTTTCCAATATCATTTACGGTTATTTACGGGTAATGATAACGAACAGCTCTTTAACGTCCCCACTGCCAGGGAACAGGATTTTTCATTTACTTAGTTAAAAATACTTCGTGCTTCATAAAAAGAATCGGAGATGCTAGTTCAGGTTAATTTTTACCAACTCAAACCCCCTCGGACGACGGTCTGTGTTTTTGGAGAGGTATTAGGATCACCGTTCGAGACAAAACTGCGGCCTCTCTAATAATCCCGGCGAATAATTTATACAGCAGTTCCCAACACCCTCGCGTGTACTAAAACAATGGTCAGAGACCACGTCCAGGCATCGTACTTCTTGGATTACTTTAGAGGTCAATGAGAACCTACCTAACCGGCCACGACACCACGGTGATGCTACTTTAGCCCGGCCCAATAGTTTGTCATTAATTATGGTGCAAGTTTTCGTATATAATATTATAATAATTTCTATGACACTTTTCTGTTTTAACACATTTAGGCTTAAATCCTTGTGAATAAGTAATCATACATTATATATCCATCGTTTTAAAATTTAAATTTCGTTTCGTCTAGAACCACCACATTGTAATTTTAAATATTTATATGAATTTTATATCCACGGTGAGGGAGAGATAAAATACCAAGGCATTTTTAAACAGTTAAACATTTCTTTTAAACTTATTATAATTTCTTTTATTATTTGGAGAAGTTTCTTAAATAAAAAGTGTATAATAAAGATAAAAATGTACAATATATGTGAGATGTATCCTGGACGCTCGTTATTTAAACCCAATGCAATCCTCTAGATGTCGCTTCAAACAGAAGCTATTGATTCGCCGTGCCCTCATTTAAAATGTATTCTAGTTTAACCCGTCAAGATGTGATCTCAAATGTAAACAGAGCTGATCCGTCAATATTTAAAGAACAGTCGGACTATTTAACAAATTGAGAGTTATTGAAAAGTGTATATATCTGTTTAAATTTATCGAATGAGAGAAGTACTATCCTTTTTTTAATACCTCACCTTTACGTTGTTAAAGGTACAAATTATTCGGATGTGTCGGATGCGTCGTCAAATCTCAGACTACTTCAGGACGGTATTGATAAGGTCGAGTGTTGTGAACTTAGACTTATTTAAACTTAAAGGTTGGAACTTCTGTAAAATATTAGTAAAATATATTGTGGGATGTAAGAGTAAACAAATAATACGGCACGGTACAATTCATTGATGAGTTATCAAGCGCTTACAGGAGCCGAGCGAAATCACTGAAATAAGGTAAACTAGGTTATGTTAAAACTAATTTGCGTGGTTTAAATTGTAATGGTACAATAACAATAATATTTTTTTTTTCTACACAATCGAAAAAAATTTAAATAAATTAATCGTATAATTCTTAATCATTATTTTTGTCATGTAAACTATATAATACTTTATAAAGTGCTTTTATCATGATCTCGCCAATTGGTGTCAATAGTGACCGATCCTATTTTTTCTATAACTTCCTTCCTGTTCTGTAGGAGAACCTCGATCCACTTGACCTGACTGATGGTCATCATACGCTAATCTATAGTCTTCTCTCAAGAATTGTTCTTACTAACCAGCTATCTGTCTGGTGTCAGGAGCTTTTATTCTCGAATCTCTTCATCGCTGTTTCAACCTGTTGTAGAAATATTCAGGATAGCCTTATCCATAACTTGCTGTACTGTGGTTCGGCGTCATATTATTCCAGTTAGTATCGTGCTGAGTTAACGTTATACGATATTGCTGTGGGAAACGAGAATCAGGAGTCACCTTGTAAAGACTGTCTACTTCGTCATATTGCTATTACTCTGTACATGTGCTTATATCAATTTTAGTTAATACTACATTAATAGAAGATATTCTACAGCATATTAAACTTAGTTGAATAATTAAATTAAATAAAACGCATAAGTGCATTGTTTTGCATTCACATGTTACTATAATTTAACTGGTCGTAGATCTCTGTTGCCGGAAATCGTCTACCTAGGTACGACCGCAACTCCTATTTCTACTACCAAATAATAATGTGCTGATATTACTGTGTTCCTGTTTGAAGCGCGTTATAGCTAGTGATATTACGGGGATACCGAGAAAAGTCGGCAGGAGCGCCAGTGGTGCGTTCGGTGCTGCAGGCGTCTATAGACTACGGTAACTGTTTACCATCAAGCAGGCCGTATGCTTGTTTGGCACCTTAGTGGTAAAAAAAATAATAATATCTCATATCACGGCGACGAACGCAATGCGGTGGTGCTATGCATACAATATTTACCACCGCAATCGGCAGGCGTATCGCTTATCATCAGGTGAACGTCGTGCTCGTCTCGTCGCTTAGTAAAATAAAGAAAAATTGTTTATGTATGTGTCAAGATTTTGTAAATTAATATTTTAAATTTAAATACCAATTAAAAACCTCAGATAATATTTTTCTCGTTGCAGGATGAATTTTCGTACCGAGAGCAAATTTCAAAAAGGTGTAGAAATGGATCTGCCAAGTTTCGCACTACTTGGCTGAGTGTACAGTTAAGTTAAAACATTATTTGAAACTATAAGTTAAATGTGTTTAGAACCAAAAAATTCTTTAATAACTGTAGGGTTCCAGGAATCTATCTTATAAGGTCAATTACATCACATTCAAATTTGCATAAAGTTGGCATTTTCAAAAAAAATGTGTTTAAAAACATTGTCTTATTATAACGAGATAAGGTTTTATAATAATATTCACAACTAAATCTGTACTTATTAATTTAGCACAAGTTTAGCGTTTGTAGCCGGAAAGAATGTATTTTCATAGGTATACTGAAGCATCTATATAATACATCACCATCACCTCTACTGATAAACGTCGTGTAATCATTGTATTTAAATCTACTTATTACAACTTTAGCACAAAAGAAACTTAATAAACCGCGTTACAAAGCATCACTAGCGCCACCTTTTGTGATGTAAATGAAACTGTTAAGCTGTTAACTTTTCGTTTCATTATTATGATTTAATTTCGTTATAATTTAATTCTAACTATGCCTGCATATAACTTAGACAGGTCATTTGACCTTATTTTTAATTCTTGTTTTATTCTTATTAATTTCTTAAAAAAATTAGTAGTGTCTGTGTCAATTCTTTTTATTATCATTTCAGTGTGGGGCGATGTCTATTGTTGGATGCCTACCTCTCCAATAAAGGAGTTATTGCTCGATGCCTACCTCTCGAATCCAGGAGTTACTGCAGGAGTGTCTTAGTATGTAATCAGAAAAGTTATGTTCTTTATCCTTGAAATATTTCACTGGACTTCAAAGAACCGAAGGTGAAAATACATTTCATGAAATTATGTATTTTATATTTATATAGCTATGGGTCAGCATATCCTACGGGTAGCCCCGAAAGGATGAAATTTTTACTTCATTATATAATACCATTCATCCGTATTATTACTATTTCTATGGCAATTTTTTTTCTCAAAATCCTGACGATTATTACTATTAATGTAAAGGTTTTTTGCCGGAAGGGCCCCATAAGGAGGACCGGCGATCTGGATCTGGCTGGCGGGGACAACACTTGCCTGACTCTTTTGACGAAGATTCTTCACTCAAGTCTCACGCTGGGCATTCTGCGAGCGTGTGCTGTGGCAGAATCCTTGTTTCAAACACAATGGTCACATTGTGCTGTAGCCAGCTCCTGATTCCAAATACTCGTCGAAAAGTCCGTGTCCGGTTAGTAACTGAGTTATACTAAACGTGGTATGTGCAACATCGCCGGATTATAGCCAAGCTTCGAACTTCAGCAGAAATGCACTGATGATGCACTGGTCGGAATTTATCAGTTCAGTAAGCCCCTCGGATAAGACCTCCCGCGCAAGTACGCTCCTGCCTACGCGCTTGCGATTGGGCCTAATTGGACTTGGCGATAACAGAGATGGGTGTGAACCCGTGTATTCATCTCCGCCATGATGTTTATAGTTTGAGACTTCTCTAATGAGTGAATATGTAAGTCGCCGCATATTCTAAAACCTTAGTAAAAAAGTTATACAGGAAAGGATAAAAGAAAACGAAACACTGTAAGTAACAATGTGATAAGAAGGAAAATAGAACAAAACTTATTGATGTAAGATGAATATGAAATAAGATATTCTAAAGTCGGATCCGAAGTTTGAGAGGTGATAAATGAATGAAGAACAGAAATGTAAAATGTTTTGAATTAAAAGACGATTTGAAATATGCATAAAAGTCCACCGCCCTACATAAACGGAAAGAAAGATTAAAAAGCAAAGCTTAATCTGGACCAGAATAGACAATGCCTTATAGACACCTATGAGACTGAAAAAAAATGCTTTTATTAATTTCGTGCGAAACAGCTATTTCATTAGTAATTACCTGTTACAAAACGGCGAGAGATCAAACAGTACTGTGCAAACATTTCTGTGTTCTGGTTTGAAAGACTGTAAGCTAATGAAATTATTGATGTAACAAGACTTAATACTTTCAACAATCTCAACACGACATCGATATAATACTGTATGTACCACCCTAACCAGAGTAGCGTTGTTATGGGCAAGCGTATCACTTACCATCAGGTGAACGCCATGTTTGTCTCGTCGCCTCGTCGAAGAAAACAAAACATACAGGGATACCTGTCAAAAAGCATATTTAAATAGTACTTAGTAGCTTTCTTCAAAAATTATTAAATTTTTTTTTTAATTACAGATTATATACACAAAACCGATTTATTGCTTAGCTGCACAGAAATGAACAAAATGGGATACCCTCATTGAAAAATGGTAGAGAAGACCGCAAGTCTGATAAGCAAAGAAGAAAAATAATTGTCTAATAAAAAAGACAAGTAGTAAATAGGTAATATTTTACAATGAACAACCCAAATTAACAATTTCCATGTATTTTATCATCAGCCGATACACGCCCCTGCCGGACATAGATCTTTCCCAATAAAGGGGGGGATTTGGGACATTTCACAACACAGGCCTGGTCATGTAAAAGATATATTTCTTTCCATGCCTTTCACGGTCACTCGAAATCGTGACAAAATGGATGACAGGAAACTGAAACACTGAAATTCAATTCATCCAATACTCAAGTGTATTTGTTGAAAAAATCAGCAACTACTTTGAGATTGAATAATAAACTATGAACATCATCAATATCAGCCGGTATACGCTCACTGTTAGACATGAGCCTCCTATAAACAGTTCTGCCCCCAACGATCCTGCTCTGTCTGTATCCATCGCTTTCCCGCAAACTTCACCAGATCGATCCGTTTTAATCCAACTATAAACATTTTACATAATATCTAGTCCAATTTTAGCTTACTATTTCTTTTTATTATTATTTTTAAGCTTTCCCCTTCGTGTTGTGGGTAAAGGTCCTGTCTTTCTAATTATTTATTATTCTTCTTTTCTTTCCTTCTTTTCCTATATACCCTAACTTGTCTATTCTTTCGATCTACATTTCCTTCTTTCACTCTTTCTTTATATCCTCATTTTTCAAGCATTGCCTCTCAATCCCAATTTTGCCGCGTTTTAGCTTACTGTTATAGCCTGTACCGTTCCCACAAACTTTGGCTACGCTTCCACAAGGAGTTTAGCTTCACCACGCTAGTCAAATTAGGGTTAGCGAATGACACATATCAATATAACGTCAGTGCACTCACTATGTTTTCCTTTACCTACAGCTGAAGCTCCACTTGGATGGACCAGATCTTCTTCCGGACGTAACTCAGCAGATAAGACTTAATAGAACAAGGAAAATTGAGCTATCACTACTTCACTTAAATTTTCCCAATCATATAAATAAGTTATATAAAAAATTACTAACGTGAACTTTATAAGCATATAAAAAAATTGTCATCGAATCATCAAAACAACAATGTGTATCTTCTAATAATTTTTTTCATACTTTCATCGTAACAGTATATTAAAAAGATTACATCTAAATTCTATATCTATCAAATATCTGTCTGTTTAAGTATCATACGTCTGTTTCCAATAATTTGTAAAGATTTTTTTTAATTTAATATAATAAAAATGTAAAAAAGAACAGTTTTATTTTTTTAATGAAAACTAACAAGCAGACTGTTGATGATGATGAATGAAAACTAACCACTTTTCTTTCAAACGAGCAACTAAAGGTGAACAGACATAAAAGGTTTGGTTAGCAACTTTATAACAAGCTATTTAGTTTCGTTACTATAGTAATATTACTACGAATAGAAGCTATAGTACATACTAAATATGTCTGCAATAGAAAACGATAAAGATGTAATACAGAGAACTTAAAAAATCAGAAACGATTAGACAGAAAAGATTTTAGTATAACGGATTGGGTCCAATACAACAA
>DWLS01001728.1:0-20498 GCA_018246255.1 Pachliopta kotzebuea | reverse complement strand
GAACAAGCCGTGAAAGGGGCAGCTACTGTTGAACGTAATATCACCACAAATATTGCATTAAGTTTTGTCCCAGATTCGACATACGTCGATGACACATACGTTAAATTGGGAACTTTACTGGAAAAAATACATATGTTGACAAATTTTCTTGATAGTATCGATAAATACTGCAATTGTTCCTGGATATTATGGCACCAGAATGTAAATTTAATGTATTTCGACCAACATTTCGGTCTTCAATTGAATGCTCTGAAATTAAAACATTTCTTCGCCGTTTTGGAAGACTGTGCTGCTCTTCTTCATAAAACAGACAAATACTTTGGTAATACAAAGATTGAGCTTTTTTTGAGAAATGTTAAATCTTTAATCGAAGATCAAGTATTCAAAGTTTTTAGTCAAAATATTGAAATAAATTTACGTTTGCACACACATTCACATTTACATGTAGATGTAATCAATCCATTCACTACTGACATTATAAAGAGAGTGTTATTAATTATGGAAAATTTAAGAGTTCTAGATATGTACTTAAATGTAATTCCATCAGTAGAGCATTATTTGTCAAAAACTTATTACAATTTAACTACTATAGTATTATCTGATTGGAAAACGTACGGCGAAATGAGACAAATGGCTAAATTGAAATTTAACCTTTCGACAGTAAAAGACAACCTGCCCAAGCAAACATTGGGACAAGGTCTGGATGTACTGGAGATAATGCGTAAAATTCACGTATTTGTATCAAATTATCAATACAATTTAAATAATCAAATTTTTATAGAAAAAAGTAATAATAACAACAAACACATAAATTCCATAAATATTAAACATGTAGCAAATTCAATTCGAACTCACGGTACAGGCGTGATGAACACTACTGTTAATTTTACATATCAGTTTTTGAAAAATAAATTCTTCATTTTTTCTCAATTTATGTTCGACGAACAAATTAAATCACGACTAATCAAAGATTTGAGGTATTTCAAAGAAAACACACAATCCGAAGGAAAAATGTATATTTATAAACATGCGGAAAAATTTAACAAAGGTATTAAAGTGTTGGGTTTAGCTGATGATGGTCAGAGTTATTTGGATTTATTTCGAGACCTCATAACTCAAATAGGCAATGCAATGGGATATGTGCGAATGGTTCGTTCTGGTGGTAGACATTGCTGCTCTGATGCAACCGCTTTTTTGCCTACTCTAGGTAACAAGCCATTTAAACAGCTATGCCTTGAAAACTGTCTTGGAAATAAGACGATAGAAGCAGCAGAAAATTTAGATGAGGGTATTGCATGTTTGGTATCTAATTTCATTGAAGGAACAGAGTACTTTAAATTACTAGTAGAAGTATTTGCACCAGTTTTCAGGAATCCTAAAAATGTTCATTTGAAAAATTTTTATATTATTATACCCCCGCTGACTTTAAATTTCGTTGAACACATGATATTATCGAAAGACAAAATGTCGAAGAAAAATAAAGCCGGTGCAGCTTTTACAGATGATGGGTTCGCTGTCGGTATAGCTTATATCCTTAAATTGTTAGATCAAGTAAGCCTTTTTTTATTTGAAGTTCGTTCGTAATTGCTTTTCCCAGTAATTATAACTAATGCGAATAGTGATATGAATTCGTAGATATTACTTGTAAAAGTAATAATTTTCTGACTCTCTTCATTTAAATATTGCTTTTGATACATTCTATACTTTGATTTTCAGGACTCAAATTTTGAATCTTTACACTGGTTTAACTCTGTGTGGACCCATATAAAACAAGAAAGAGAAATTATAAATGAACAAAAAACTCAAGGGACTCTACAATTACAACAAGCTCTCGCACTTACAGAAAGGAAAATCAAAACTTTAGAAGAAGAATTTAAATTACTTTATTATAGCCTCACAAGTGCAAGAATCTTCTTCAGATAATTTTTGTTAGTTACAAATAATCATATATTAAACGATAAGCCAATTTTTATGTATTTAAATAAATGTGTTTTATTGTTATATAAGTCGTTTGTTTTTTTTTTTGTCCTCATTCATTTCGGCCTTTACCATGTTCAAATGACTATTTTACTAATTTTACAAAACACACCGATTTTTAAGTACTCTTGTTAAAATTTAGCACATTATTCAGTAGTTTTTAGAATTTTCACTTTATAAATAGTAAGTCTTTTTATAGGACGTTATGCTTGTTCTCCTGAAGTTACTGTTTATTATTAAATAGTAACTTTATTTAAAGCTTTTTTAAACTAAATTTAAATCTTTCCTTGGTAATTATATCAACAAAAGCAATAAAAGGCTTATATGAAGAGTTGTATCTCCTTAAATTCTTTTTTTAAAGCCAACAACGAAGTCATCAAAGTAAACAAAAATTTACGCTTTTTCACGTAATTGTTCTTTAACATTTTCTTGTTTCACGTTCACTTCGAACCTAATTTAACAATATTTCGCTGATAGTGCTTCGAATTTAATTTGAAAAATGTAATTCTGTTCCCTACTAATTCTCGTCCGGGTATATATACCAAGGTGGTCCATTAAGTTTTAATATCGCTAAAAAAAAAATTTAGAAAAATGGCTCTATATTTCTTACTATAATATCCTTTGAGTTCAACTACACTTGACCCTGCGATCCTCTTTTTTAACCCGTCCAAAAAATACATTTTCTGAAGATCTGCAAAGTAGACCTCCATGACTGCTATAACTTTCTTAATCCAGTAAGCCATGATAGCATAGTGGTTTGAACGCCAGCTTTCCACTCCTTGGGTACCGGGGCGAATCCGGCATGCACCAATGAATTTTTCAATTTATGTACAGTTAGTATAACACCAACTAATATCAGGTGCGTTAAGCCATGTATCAAATCGCATGGCTTTAAAAAAACCTCATTCTTTTCAAATTTCTGCCCTGTGAGAGGCTTTTTCAAATTCGGAATAATAAAAAAGTCGCACGAGACCGAATCCGGAAAATATGGTGGATAGGGCATATGTTGACGGTAGCCTAATTATACTAATTTGGCTGTGGCGACGACGGAGGAATGAGCCGGTGCGTTGTCATGGTGGAAGAACCCTTTTTCTGCGCTAAATGGGGTAATTTTTTCTTTAATTCAGCGTCGAATCGGCTCATTTTTCGACATAGCAGAGCCCTGTGACCGTTATGTCCTTCACCAAGAAGTCGACGTAGATGTGAAACCCAGAAACTGGTGGCAAGTCTTTCTAGCCGATAGAACAGTCTTCGCCTTGTTCGGGGCATGTTCGCCGGGTGAAGTCCACTGTTTGGACTATTCTTTGATCTCCAGTGTGTACCAGTATGTCTATCTTTCGTCAACAGTCACGAAACGATGCATAAACTCTTTCGGATTGCGCTTAAACGTCTTCAAACACTGCTTTGAAGTGGTCTCACGGTTGCGCTTGTTGTCCGGAATGAGCAAAGGTGGCACCTATCACGCCAACAGCTTGCTACTGACGGGTCTATAAATTTTGATGAAATAAAAAAAGAAGTCACCAAGACCAATGTTGTACCTATTGTAGTTGACGAAACTCCATTATCCGGTTTTAAATTACCTTGTAAGATTAAAATGTGCATCAATGGCTCAAGGGCTAATTTTTACGCTTTTCGGACACAAAAGTCATGAATTCGGTCCTCAGTGATATTTTCCCCTTTTGCTTTATCCTTTCTCTCACAGTGCTAACTTTGAACGTTCATATCTCTTTAACCAGAAGAGCTATAGACTTTTTATTTCGGATTTTCGTTTCCTTATCCTGTACTTCATTTTAACTTCCACGAGTTTCCATGTGGCTCTTCCGGTTCAAAAGATACAAGCGTTACGGAGTCGCTAAGTCACGCTTTAGCTTCTTTTACACAGTAGCGTAAAAGGGACTACTGCGCGAACTATAGCAACAGCGATCAGGTAAAAAGAGACTAAAAATGCTTAGTTCCATATGTGATATCCAAAGTGGGTTTATCACAAGACCACTTCTGATATCATTTAAGTGACGTTTTCTTACTGCCAATCTCTTATTTGGATGTTCATTCTGAAGACGTTCAAAAAGTACTTTGGTCAATTAAAATTGGTAGATTAATTTTTGATATAGATGGCACCTAGATTTTCCGGGTATGCATACACTGCCCAAAATTTCACTATATGCACTGCACACGTGTTAGTAAAATAGTCGCAAGCCCCGAAAAAATTTAATATTTTCTTAGATTTTCGATATAGTTGTATTTATTTAATAAATGATTTATAGCGTATATATATTTCGATACTTCTTATAGGCCCAAAATACAAAATTGATTAAAATAAATAAATACCAGATATAGTCATAAAAAGCTTCCTACTAGTTGTCGCGGAGGTGTGCGAAAGCGTTCCCGTGACCTTGCGTAAAGCGACAACGGTGGAACATCGTCGCGGTTTTAGTGGGCGGAAGTCCGATATAACCTGTCTTTGCCCCGCGAAGGCATTTCCCACACATTATAAAAAAAGCTGGGCATAATGTTGAAATGAGCCGAAGTACCTTGCCTTACACTGGACAGTCGTTGAGGTTTTGAAGAACACTTCGAGCGTTTAGTGCCTCCGATCGAAAGTATAGCAGGTGCGATGCATTGACTGCTATCTAACCTCGAGGATCCAGTAGAGGAAATTCGCCTTCTCTTTGCGAGGGCGTTATGATCTGTAACCCTATGTGGCGCATCTATAAGGGTTAAGAGGCTAGCCCTCCCGAGGAACTTTTTTTTTTTTCGGATGAAGTTGATGCTTTCGGCCACTATTATGGCCGCGAAAGCTTTATCGGACCCTGAGCTCACGGATCCAGACTCCACGAGCTGAAAAGTATATATATATATATTATATATTGTAAGGGAGAGGAGAGAGACGAGGGAATAGGATTTGGAGAAGGAGGAAGAGGTGGGAAGAAAAAGGGGGAGATGATAAAATAGATACTTATATATATAAACTGTACCTTAACCTAATTCCGTACTCGGAGTACGAAAAACGAGTCGCGGTGGCGCGGGCTACGCGGTCGTCGGAGGGGGGCGCGGGCCCGCCCTCTGACCACCGTCGCCTGTGGATGGTGAGTACCGCCCATGGATACGGGTGTGCCGAGTGTGCGCTGTATGCGACCATGACGGGCGGGTGGGCACCCAAACCGGCGGCAGAAGCGCCGCGTGTGGAAGGTGACGAATCGGGTGTGTGAGGAGCCGGCTCATCAGTGTCAGGGGGGAAGCGCGTTCCTAGGTCTGCGCTTGAGGACAGTGGCTTTAGGGTTCGGGATGTAATCCGCTGTTTGGACGATCAAAGGATTCGAGTGGTGCACGGCTTTGTCGAAATAGAATAAAGCGCAGTCTTGCAGGAACTGTGCTATAGAGGGGAGTCGGAAATCTTCATGCAGGTCGACGTTCTTCTGATTCCATTCCGCATCAGTAGCTTTGCGGGTGAAACGGTTCTGAAGAAGTGATTTTAATTCCAACTAGCCTTCCGATCCATTATATACCGAACCAGCTAAAAGAAAGCGAGTTTCCGTGGCTGCCGTCGGACTCCATTTTAAGAGGTTGTAAAAGACATAACGTCATCTTTATAAGATTATATACTTAGTTCTTAGAACGAAAAGACGATAAGAACAATATCAGAAACATGAAGCAGATATCAAATACCAAATAAAGAAACATAAATAGTTTATACAGCGCATCGAATTTTCGCACCAAACAAAGTACTGAGCGAAAGTCATCTCTAGAGTTGCGGCATTAAATCATGTGGTGAGGGAGACTAACTTCTCGAAGACAAAGGATTAAAATTATTATTTCTTTTATTTTAATTTATATTTATTTATATATATGCCAGTTTGCAACTATTCCATTGTATCTAACAAAATAATGTTTAATCTAAGATAAAGAGTGTCTAATACAATGGCTATAATTATATTATGACAAGTATAAAATATTTAATTACAACTATTAATGCAGACCATCATGTTGATAACCATAAAACTATTTATTTATCATCCTATTAAATTTAAAAAAGAATATTTACAGTATACAAAAAAATAATATGTACTTTCTATTTTACATTTCACAAATTATTTAACACGTTCCCGCCGGCGCATTTTTTCATTTGATGCACCACCCGGCGTTCATTAGTACATTAAGGGCATACTTTGCAAATTGTGTAACTCGTTTAGTTTTTATATCCTGATCAGAGATCTATGCCGGTGATCTATGTGGTACACGCCGCCCGATGGCACAATCAAGCGCGGGCCACCGGTGGTACACGCCGCCCGATGGCACAATTAAGCGCGGGCCACCGGTGGTACACGCCGACGTGTTAAAATGTAAATGAGATACGAACTCTTTGAGTGGCTTTTAACTTTCTTTTTGTTTGTAATTTGCTTTTGATATCTGCAGCAAAATACTAAATAAACATTCTTACACTATAGAGATAAGCATAAGTTACATTATTTACAAAGTAAATAGTTGACGATTTACATTTTAATATCTTGCATCTTTGCAACTATCTAAGGCTTAAAATATCTAATGTTTGTAGTGTGTAATAAATTCTTAACTTATTGTAAATATCATAAAATTGAACATGAATTAAAATTTGTCCCTTTTTATTAGTTCCAGTACTAGTTTAAGTTTATATATAGCCTATGAATAAACTGTATCAACTGCATTATATTTTACATGAACTTTGGGCGTTGAGCTTTAAAATAGTATGTTGATGCTTTTGGATATTTTTTTTTTCTAATACACGAACAATAACTACGACCGCATTTAGAACAATATCACTGCCTCTGTGGAGAAGTGGTAAGACTTTTTTTTAACTTATTTATCTATTATCCTCATTTTGTAAATCTGCCGGCTTCTTAACAATGGTTTGTTGCATCACTATATCAGAGTATTTTGGACGAGCATTCGCTATCCTGTCTCATAATCATATTAACAATTTGTGAGGCGTAAGTCAAGTTTTACACTAATAATTATAACTAAAAATATATTAATAATGTATATATGCAGCATTGCAACAAAAGATAACTACTCTCAGTCGCCACATTTTTTCCATTTTCTCTGAAGTATGTGGAGACTCTTTTGTCTACAAAAATAACTTTTTTTAAAAATTTCAAAGGTTTTCAGTTATGCTATTGTTTACTTTCGTTTTCTTGTTTTGTTTCTTGTAGATCATCTTCAGCGGGTACGGTCTCGGTGCGTTGCGGTCGCGGCGGGTAGTCGTTGAATATGAGTATATGTGTGACACAACGTCAGTCAGCTTCGTGTTCGTGTAACTGAGCCAGCAGAGCGGCTCTGCGGGATTCCAGCTCTGCATCGCTCCACACCCCAGAGCCAGTAGATCTGTAAGATTAATATTAGCATGTAGTATTTAGTTTCAGAAATATTAGACAACAATTTAATAATATATCGAAATGTTATTGCACTGCTCACCATATTATATGTTTCTTCAATGTGGTATACAACACCAACAGTCTACACTACAATAGTATCAAATAACAGTATAGAGGGAAGATGCTGTTGCTTTCTTTGCAACCTTTATTAACATACTGCTCTCGCCAATTCATAAATACCGTATTTAGTGTAGCCCTGCTCAGAAGGTAATATCAATTTGCTTAAATGGTTTGTGAATTATTATTATCTAGTTTTAAGTTTTGTGTATATCTCAACAGACACCATGTATGTAAATTAAATTTACTTGTCTTTCTTTTCTTTCTTTTCCTTCTTTTTCTTTGGCTTATGCGCGTGGTCGTGCTCGTCCCCGCTGCTCGGCGCGTTACGCTTCACCTTATTTTTATTTCGGGTCAACTCATCCTCCGATACACCACCCTCCTCAGGCGACGGTGACTTCTAAAAATATAAATATCATATCAAAAAACAATTTTCTTTTTCTCAAAATTGTTTTCATGTAAACGTCAGTTGTTGTCGTCGTTAAGGTTTATTTTGTTTTATTTATTGTTACTCGCCTCTTAAATGATTTTCAGTTTCCCGTATAATGGATTAATTAAAAATTTTATTTTCACTTATCACAATTTTATTATTCTTTTTTAATATTTATAACTTAAGGTTATCCAGCTTGTTTTGGGTTGAAAAATGTTAAAGCTTAATGAATGATTCACATTATGTGGTTAAGTACAATTTCTATATCGCTAGGCAAAGGTAATTCGGAATTAAAACACCTGTCATAAAATTTATCATAATTTTGTTAACTGAATGAATAATACAATTAATGTTATTGTCCTATGGGTTTAAAGAGTTTACCGGCGGCGGCGAGTGTTTGCGGTGTTTCTTCTTGGTCTTCTTGTGCTTACGCTCGTCCGAGCTCCAAGTTCCAATACTACCAGCAGGTGATGGTGAACGTCCGGATGCTGACCCCGATTTAGACTGAAAGTACACTCTCTATGTATTATTTATTAAACGCACGTTCAACGTTCAAAATGTTTTATAGTAATATATATATAGAAATAAATAAAAATTTTGTAACGAAATTTTTGAACTATGAGTAATTAAGAAGTCGTAGTTAAGGAAAAATATGACATTATGATATTGATCATATTCATGACCATGACACCATGCTATACAGACCCGAAAACAGTAAAAAGTATTACATATAATATTTTTTTGTTGAATAAGTAACTTTTTTTTCTATTTATACTTAATTGTATTACATTAAAATGTGGTGACTTTACCAAGGAAGCTGACCGAGATCGTTTTTTCTTCTTTGATCGCTTGGACTTGCGTGGCTTTGGATGATGATAATGCATACAAGTCTCTTCTTGCTCATGTTGAAAGTCCTAGAACAAGCATTTATAGCATAATATACTGCAAAGAAGGTCCTAGGTCTTCTAATTATTTAAACTGTCCTATAGAATAATAATTAAATTTTGCCAACAAATTCATGAAATTTATATTTTTTCTTAATATCATGTAAATTTTTTATAGTACTTTTTTACAGAGATTCTTTAGGTGTTGTTTTTAAATATTTCTTTTTTTGGTACTTTGTGCTACCATTTTAACCCTTTTATTTTAATTATAATGCAATAAGACACAAAAATATATAGCCAATGTTGAGCTCCCGAATAAATGCACCTAAATAGACTAAAAGAATCAAATTTATTGATGCGATATGTGTCAGATTATCTTCACGCAATACTTATTTCAGAAAATGTATATTTATTGGTTTCATTTTTAAATTATGGTATGAAAACATCTTTACATAAAATAGATGATTGTAAAATGTAACAATTGTAACAACATACTTTATATACTCTGACACGATCTTCCTCGTCTGGGATAGCTGCAAACTCCGGCGTATTCAAATCCAGCTTTTCTTTGACTTCATTCCATGAAAGTAAGTGGTCCACGTTCGCATCAGTTAGCGCCCATTTGAAAGCACTTTCTAGTTTTTTCTGCGCCTTTGACTCCTCTTTTAACTTCTCCTTATTTCTTGTCTCTGCCTAAATTAATTTTATATTTTATCACATAAAATTAGGTTTTAGTGGACTGACTTTATGCCTATAGGCATTCCCCATCTCTCTACCTATGATGTGGGAAAATGCAGTGGTAAGTAGGTGAGACAGAACATTTATCAAATAAATATAACTTTAGACAAAATGAAAAGGACCAATTGGAGAGGAGCTCTTTGGGGAAGGCCTATGTCAAGTTGTGGTCGCTTATCGGCTGCTGATAATGAAGATAAAAAGTCAAAATCTTTCTCTCTTTAGCAGTAGAAAACATAAACATAGTCCAACAGTGCTTCCAATCATTTTCTACAAAGAACATATGGACATTCAGTTTATACATACCTTTTCAAGTAGGGAATTATAGGTAAGCTTAACATTTCCAGCGTCCAATGAGGCAGACTTGCTGTCCTCGCATACTATAGTCGCAAATTCCTCGAAACTCGTATCAGCTTTCACTTCAAAGGCTTTCTCTTTCAAGATTTCTTTAATTACTTTCTTTTCATCGTGAAAACGCGCTTTCAAATTCTCCACATAAAACTTGAATAGATCTAGTGGAGTTGATCCACTTTGTCCTAAAATAAATATCAAGATTATTGATTTTTTTATAAATGTTTTTTATAGTCTTCTTTTTTGCGGTAGGTTTCTGTTGCCAAAGACAATTGTACCACAGCAGCGCCTATTTCTGCAGCAAGGAGTAGTAAACAAACATCACTGTCTTCCAATTTAAAGGCGTAGTAATTACCCAGAAACGAAACAATATTTAGTGTCTATGAGCGACAACCATGTGGCCCAATATTTTAAATGAAGCCAGTCAAGATTAAAATGTGTTGTTTTATTTCAATTTTTCTCTTTCATTACATAATAGCCTCTTTTATTCCAACGATTACAGAGATGACTAATAAAATAGCAGTGGTATTCCATTGTATAAAGCAGGCAACCAAGCTATACTTGTATTTCTCTAAAAGATTCTGGTTGAATCCCCATTAAGTGTGAAAAAACAGACAGACTTATTTTGACAGGTGACATCCACCAGCACACACTTGGCCAATGTGGTGGAACAAGAACCTTCATTATCTCTCTTTGTGAGAGAAAAACCTTAGCCATGGTGATAGAAATATTAATAAAGCTGTTTTATTTGTTAAAAAAAATACCTAGCATAGCAGAGAAGCGAATATCAGCTGATATCACTGGATAAAGCTCGACCCACAAAGACATTGAAGTAAGCTTGCCTTCTTCATGAAGATTATCCAGCAATGCCTATTAAATAGAAACAAAATATTATTACTAATAACATGAGTGTTTTTAAATATATTTCAAAACAAAACAATGTTTAATTTGTTGATGCACTAGTAATAGTTATTATTGAACCAATTTTTCTTTCACTATTACCTACTGTTTATTTAAAGAAATGATAACATAATTTATAAAGTAACAAGGCCTTTACCAAAAAGTTGTCTCTATTCTTCCTTTGTTGTCGTTTGTTCCTCTTTTTTAGCTGCTCTTTTTCCTGTAGATACTCAGCCTCCAAATTTCTTATATGTTGTTCAAAAACTGTGTAATAAAACAACATTTCAATTGAGAATTTAACATTATATTTTGTGGTTACAATCTATTCAGTTAACTATTTTATGTTTGTAATGGTATAACACATTTCCAAATTGGATAAAATTAGTTATTTATAATTTACTTAATCATCATCAGCAAACAGACTTCCATTGCTGGATATAAGCCTAGCCCAATAATGGAGGGATTTGGATCATCTCTCACCAATCTGGCCCAATACAGGTTGATATGGGTTTATTTAAAAAATATTTTTAATTAGTGTTTAATGGTGAGTAAGCCTATTTTTTATTTCGGTATAAATATCAATATGGATATATAATGGACAGTTGAGGGTTCTCATGTCTCATTCTCACTAAAGGAAACATTATCATTGGTTGATCCAGAGTTAGCTATGAAAATCTTCAAGTTTACTTAAAACTTGTAGAGTTGGCAGATTTTTTACAGAGCTTTGTGTAATACTCCTTATTGTATACTAATTCAGACAGCTTTCAACTTAAATTACACACATTATACAAGAAGTAATTACCTATTAAAGCATCTTCTTTGTCCATGCCTAGTAAACTAACATCATTTTTAAAAGCAGAATTTTCTAAGAGCAATACTTGAGCCTCACTCCATGTACTACAGTAAGAAATTTCGTTCATATTTTCCAAAACCTGCAAAGTAATAATTCATATTTATATTATATTAGTTTAATCTTATATCATAAATTAATTATATAATGACTTTCTAAATTAAAATTCTAGCAAAATGATTTAATTAAAACAGTGAGTCAATCTGACACTTCGATTAAACTGTTTCCTTTTAGCAGATCCTTTGCATGATAAAGCCGAACTATGTGGAGTATTGTTAGAGACAGGGTTTGTAAAATATGCCTGCATTACGACTATTGTATGATTGTTCCCATGAACATACATAATATTTGCTTTTTTTTCTGTTAACATTGAGAATTAAAACCATTCAGAGTAAAACACTGCCATCAACAATCACATAGTCATTTAATAATCTACGGCCAAGTATTAGGCAGTTGCAGATGAAAAAGAAATTTAAAACAAAAAAAAATACCTGTGCTAATATCTTCATATTTCTTTTTTTTAGTGTTTTCGCCTCTTCTTTTTCTCGTTTGGCAATAGTATAAATACAGTCAGCAAATATATCCCTTCGGTCCGAATCAGGCACACAACGCCATATCTATACCAAGTAAAAACAGTAAAAATAGGGGACAGTAAAAAAATTAATTTAAATATAATCACCAGACATTTTCAAGACTATGCAAAACTATACAAAAACAACCAATTTCTTTCTAAAAATCAAAAAGGTAATATAGAGTAAATAATATAGTAGTAGTCAAATCAAAAATCAACAGTAATAGTCAAGTAGTTAGATATTATAGGAAGTTAACAAAGAAATATTATATACCAAATTAAAATTTTTTGTGTCATCATCACCAGCCAATACATATCTCCTACTTGACATATGCTTCTCTGAAAACTTTAAATGATCAATCCTATGCTGGCTACAACCAGAGGCTGGTGGCGAATAATTGATATAATTAACATACCTCCAAGTTATTAAACATTTCTTCACATTTGTAATATTTCGTTAAAGAAGTAACTCGGTCACAAGTAAGCAAAAATTCCTCCAAGTTTTCTCTATTCTTTTTGGTTTTTAATCT
Organism: Pachliopta kotzebuea; assembly: GCA_018246255.1. NCBI lineage: Eukaryota > Metazoa > Arthropoda > Insecta > Lepidoptera > Papilionidae > Pachliopta > Pachliopta kotzebuea. The sequence goes on along the minus strand of DWLS01001728.1, from coordinate 7,805 downwards.
GTAATACAAAATAATTCAATGAAAAATTTAAAAAATTGATGCATATAACATCCAATAATAAAACTTTCTCAACTTACCTCTGTTCTTCTCTTTCATCCTTAAGTTTTTGTGTTTTATATGCATTAAATGCCTGTTTCTTCTCATTTAATTTTTTGAATGTTATGTAACGAGGATCTTTTGAAATTATTTTCACACATTGTTCCCAAGTAGCATTTGATGGAACATTCTAAAAACATTAGACATAATATATTTATTAATAATATATATATATTTAATTTTCTTACATTATGTTTGTTTTTAAAAACTAATATTTCATTGTAATGTAAATAATTAAGTTAATGTAATATGTGCAAAGATCATTTTAAAATTTATGTAATTAGGACTTCAATATGTTTAATCTAATTATTTTATCAAGAGATTAAATTACATAAAAGATATTACAAAAAATATACATGTTTTTAAATAAAATGTATTTTTATGGGTGAAAATTTTTATTTCTGGTATACACTACTAACCCTGTCTCTTAAAAGTTCTTTAAATGCTTCTATGGCTTCTTTTTTGTCTTTGTATTGTAGTTCTGTTGTTGTTGATTCAGTTTTATCAGATCCATTTACTACTAGTGGTGCTACAATTTCTTCAGGTCTAACTAGATACAAATTATATGTGTTGAATTTTGTACATAGTATTTTAATTTACAAACTACTTATAATTAACTATAATCTTTGTCTTAATCCATGCAGCAAGATGGAAGGCTCACTCATATGTCCATGAAATACTCTTACACAAGACTCGCTGACTCCTTAAGGTCTTCAACATTTTAACATTAAAGTTACATAGTTTTAAATTTGTCTAGTACATGAAAACATTTCTCAATAAAAAATTTCAATTTGTAGAAAAAAAGCAGTAACAAGTCACAAATCTAAAATGTAGCTCTCAAATCATATTTTTATTAAATTCCTTGTAATACCCTGTGTATTACTAATTAAATAAAACTAAAAATAAGGTACTCCTAGGAACATGAGTATTGCAAACCATTTCAAAATTAAACAAATGTGCTATCTGTATTATTATTTGTTTTACATGTATTAGTAGCATTAACATTAGAACATTAGGAAATCATTACAAGAATATTACTAACTTTCTTCCGGTATTGGTATACTATTAGCCAAATTCGGGTCTATGGCAGCAAGAGTTTTTGCCATAGCTTCATCTAAAGCAGAGCTCCCTGAAAATTGGACATTAGATGGAGACATTGAAAGCGGAACTTCTCCTGGCGGAATATCTGCATTCAGCGCTGCCCTAAAACCAATTGATTATTTTTATAGAATTTCATGACATAATAATGACTTAAATAAGCCCCATTACTAATTATAATGTAAATATGGAATTTACATTATAATTAGTAATTTCAATTACATACAACAATATTAATATATTACTATTATTAAAATCACAATATTTTATTGAGTTTTATGTTTTTTTTTTCACTACTTTTTACATTTTTTTGTTGCATTAGTAAAAAAATTTATAATTATTTCATTAAATATGAAACAAAATTTATGAAAATTAAGTAAAATATAAAAGCTTTATGAGAATTTGTGCACATGAACACATTAATATAATATGAAAACAATAAAAAATAAATATACTGTATGTTACTAAGTAAATAATATAATACATTACTGTGCAATTTCTTCTGCCGCTATTTTATCTTTTATTTCTTGAAGCTCTTTGGGAATTACCCAACTAGACTCCTTAGTATCTATATTATGATAATAAACCCTTCCAGCATCCGTTGTATATTCTTTCCAAACACATGATGATAGCAATTTCTGAAAAATTTACCATTATTATAGCCACATCTCTCTCATTTTACAATTTATGTTCTTTGTTGTAACACTAAATAAAGAAAAAAAATTAAAAAATCCTTAACACTTTAATTATTGGTGTGATGAATATTCACTCACTTATTTGAAGTTGACATTATAGTGTTTTTTACAATAAGTGTTTATGTTTAAATAAATTTTTGTGATAAAAGTGAAAATGAATTATCAAAATCTCTTTAACCAGAACATTCATTTTATTAATAATTTAATCATATAATTTAAAAAAATATGTGACAGAAAAATGTATCAATGAATATGTGAATTCATACATTATGAAGCTTATTTACCTCAGCAGCAGTCTTCAAATCATCAGGTTTTTCCCACAAACTTTGTTTTGTTACAGAATTATAATAATATGTACGACCATCAGGTGCTTTATGTTCTGACCATGGACTGCTTTGATTTGCCATAGGGGTAATATCAGGTGAAGGTGCTCCTAAATCCTGTGAAATAAATATAAATTACAACAATATAAATACACATTAAGTAATATGTAAAAAGAAATTATAAAATGTGTATAGTACTTGATAACTTACTGCTTTATAAGAAGGAAATCCAGGGGGCGGCATCGAAAAAGTAGATATGATAGGTGGAAAACCTATTTGTGGTTGCAGACCGGCCATACCGGGCACAGGTGGCATTGTTACTGCTGGGGGTATGGGTGGTGGTATAGCACTTAATATTGGTGGTGGCAGAAGTGGTGCTGAGGTAATAAGCCCCGGAGAACTGGTTCCCGAAGGAGACAGCTCCTGTAATGCATATAATACATTATTAAAATATAACTCAATGTAAGTGAAAAAAAGATATAACTTTTTAGGCAAGATATAGATGCATATAAATATTTGTTAACATCTAAGATGCTGATGCAAAAATTCATAATCAGCAGCCAATATATGACCACTGCTGGACATAAGCCTCCCCCAAAAAAGAGGATTTAGGCACAACTTTCACCAAGCCAACCTGATGTAGGTTGGTGGAAAGCCAAAGGCTAGTTTGTTGATTAGTAGGGTCATCTCAAGCAGGTAAGGTTGCCTTGGGTTTAGTGAGTCATTGCATTACACCCTGGTACCCTTTAGCAACTTGAAGCATTTTGCAGTCCTTTTGGTGAACTTCTTACTTCTAACTTAGTGATATCACAAATAAAACTTTTATTTTTTAATATTTAATAATTTCTTAAACATTAGTTTGTAATTTCGCTTTGTATGGTATTTGAAATAACCACTGCCAAAATGCATGCCTGGCTTGTCCCGACAAATTTCACAATAACACGTCGTTATTTGTAGGGGTGATTCCTTTTAATTAGATTCGCTATTCTTTCTGACACCTGATAGAACACTGCGTCTTTCCATTTAGGAGGATGTTTTCGAATTCGGAGGTTGAAGCCGAATCTCGGGCATGTGTCTGACGAAAATTTCCAGTCAATTGCTGAACCAAGTTTTTCAGAATTATCTCCCGAATGCAAAGGATAAAAACACTTAATTTACTTATGTAAAAACAATTAAATATAATAAAAATATATTCAAAACAAAAATGTAATTTACCATTGCGATAGCCAAATTTCAAAAACTGTTACAATACATTAAACGTATGGTTAACACATTCATTAATAGCAAAAAATGTGTTATCAAGACAATGTTTAGTTTAACATTTACACGTTATATCGTTCTTTATTATAACCAAATATCACGACGACTAACGCTTTACATAGAGAATAGAACTTTTTGGTTCTCTTCACATAGATCCGAAAACGTATAAATTAGCGGTTGTCATAAATTATTTGATTTATATATTTATTTATAGATGATAGAAAATAAATGTGATGTTAGAACTTACGAAGCAAAATTTATGTCTTTCATACTAATAGAAAGGGCTTATTAAACAAAGGTTTTCCTATGCAATCGATACAGCTAATATGCCGTGCCCATCATAATCAGATAAAATATTTTATTTCCTAGTATTTCTAGATATTGGACGTCCTAGTAACAGTTGACTGTGTAATAACGTATTATTTTATTGTGAATTAAATAAAATGCTACGACAATTGTTGAAAGGTCTCGATTGTCATAAACATCAACTTGTTAATTTTGTTAATCACTTAAAATCTTTGTCTGTTTAGTATGTTAAGTATTAGTTCTGTAATCTTGGGCTACCAAGAAAAGGACTAAGGTAAACCCTGCCTGTCGTAAAAGGCGACTGAAAGGGTTTTTGGGTTCGCGAGCTTTGTGGGTGCGGGCTTTCAATGCCCATTAAGTCAACACGGGGTGAATGACAAATACGAAGTGGTTTCGTATCTTGTAGTATGCTGTTTATGCTGGGGAGGGCAACAGCTCTCCCCGGGATGTGCTCAACAGTAGTGCAGGGAGGCAACGGTGAGTTCTGAGAATGACCACCAAGGGGGTTTTAGTGGGTACAAATCCCACATAAACCTGTATACCCCCCCCCTCAGAAGCACAGTATCTTTTTAAGATTTCCCCCGCGACAAAAAAAAGGTATATTAAGTATAATAATAAATAGGATTACTTTTACTACAAGAGACTACATATACCCACAGAAAATAAATGAGACGGTATAGGGGACAATGAGTAATAAATTTTAATACACATTTGGCTCTGTAAATATAGCGACCTATTACGTCTTTCACGGCAAATAATTGTTTTCTATTCGATTATTCAGTTGTAACGTGAATAAATATTAAAAGCAAGTGGCTTCTGAATTAACGCTGAGGGTACTTAGTAACTATAAATAATTTTTATGATTGAAAAGCCTTCCAAATCTAAAGCGCTGACATTTACGCGAGTACTGCCAGGTAAATTTAATAGTAACAAAATAATATAAATGTATATACTCTTTAATGATAAATAAAATTTAATTCACATTATTTAATTGATTTAATTGAAATAAATTAAATCCCTCGAAATTTTAAGTAACATAAGTTACTATGGCATCACCTATTTGCATTACTACCAACATGAAGACAGAAACTAGTTGACGAAACGCGTTATAGCATAGTTTTCTCTTTAAATTTCTTACTTCGATCTTTAAAGTAACCTAATAGTAAAAGTAGTTTATAATTTGTTTATGTTTTAATATCGTGTATACAAAATGTCTAGTACATCACAGAAGCATAGAAATTTTGTTGCCGAGCCTATGGGAGACAAGCTCGTTACAGATTTAGCCGGTGTTGGGGAAGTTTTGGGGAAAAGGCTCGAAACTGCAGGATTTGATAAGGTTAGTTTAATAACAAAATATATTGATATTGAAGTAAAATGTGCTTTCTAAATTATTTAAAGTATAACTTTGTTAAAAACGTAACTGACGTTTCTAAAGACTTGTTACCATATATTTCCTGTAATAGAAATGACTTGTGTTAACAGGGAAGAATAATAATTGCGCTGTTTACAAAAATTGTGAGATGAATTTTTGTTATGAGTAAGACTAAATGTCTAATTAAAATTAGATCTAAGGAGTTTAAATTTTAAAACCCCAACTCCACTAAAACTTTGAAGTATACAAATTAATGTCTTGACAGGTTTTATTGGTCAGATAATAAATAAATTAATTAATTCCAAGAACCATTATTTGAATAATTAACAAAGCTTAATAAACATGTTATTGTAAATTAAATTATTTATCATTTAAATTTAATAATATGCCTTTGTCAATGCACATGTCATTTCTGTTTCTAGTTATTCTGGTTTATTTTTGATTTTAATCAGAATGTATTAGTAATGTTGATAATTAATCTAATTACTAATAATCATATAATTGTTTAAGGCTTATGTGGTCCTGGGTCAATTTTTGGTGCTAAAGAAAGACAAAGAACTATTTCAGGAATGGATGAAAGAAACTTGCAGTGCAAACTCCAAACAGTCTGCAGATTGCTACCAGTGTTTGAAAGATTGGTGTGATGAATTTTTGTAATTTTTGACTTCGTGTAATTCTGAGTTTAATGACTTTAATATCATTGTAAATATGATATAGAAATAGTTTTAAGAAAGTCTATTTTAATATCTCTGTAATTTGAACCATTGATTAATTGCATCAAACTGGAACACACACACTTTGACATGCTAGCTAGTGTATATTAATTTTTGACTTTATAATTGAAAATAGTAAAATGTGTAAAAATTGCAGTGTTATTTTGTGGTGAATTCCAATTTATGTTACTTTCATCCTTTCATTAACATGGTAAATAAATAATACATTATTGGAAATAATGTTTAAAAAAGTCAAAGTAAACTGGATAAATTAAATTAACCTGAAAATTGTGTAAACCAATATGGCGAAGAAATAAAAAATGTTCATTATAATTGTGTAAAATGAAATAAGGATTGAATTATACAGAAGGGATTTTTCCATTCATCCCTCATTCATCAGATATTAGCAATATTTCTTTTAAACAAAAAAGGTGTCTTAAAAAGACAGATACTTTTAATATTTGTGATTGAAATTTTATAAACAAGTGTTTGTTAAGTTTGAAAAGAACATGCTTTTACAAGTTCTGATAATTGACATCATGCAATACTGTAATTTTTTTATTGTCATTTAAAATTAATGTAAAAACGCATTTGTGTAATGCAAATACCATGCTAATTAAGGGACTGGTGTAAACTAAAAGTACAAGGCGATTTTTGCACCCATAAGCTTAATTTTTTCTGATTTGCTCTACTATAGTGTTGAGAGACTGATTTCTGTACATACTTGTAATGTTGACAAGTATGAATTAAAATAAAAAAGCACAATTTGTGGTATTTTTGTAATATATCCAAACTACACTATTAGTAAAATTATGAAAATAGTGATTAAAACATTTATAAACCATATTATCATTAGTATATTAGAATAGCCAACAGGCTTTGTAAGCTTACAATTTTACAAAACTAAATGTTGTTCTATTATAAACCATAAGCAATCTCATTTTTTATTTACTACGATTTTGTAAAACTAAACAGAAGTTAATAAAACACTTACATATTTTATTTTTTATTATTCTCGAAGTCTCTTTTACAATGTCTGAGTGAAATATCAAATAAATTAACTACCACATAGAAGTTCCTGGTAAAATTGGATTGCCTTACACAAATGTTTGACCAAACCTGTAAGTTTGTTTAAAGTAAAGAAAAGTCACCTTTTGACATGGAGATTTAGAAATTGTGACAGAATAAATGATCTTTTTTTTAAATTATCCCAAACATAATTCAAAATCATCTTAAACATTATTGCCATTACTGCATTGACTATGATTTAGTGTGTGTGTCCGAATTTCGTTGTGGTTATGCCCTGGTCAAACAGTTAGGCTGACCAAAATAAAACTTAGCATTAATATTGAGGTGAGTACGGAGATAGTTCTTAGCCATATCCGGTTCCGGTCGGCCTACCAGAAGTGGTGCCGAAAGTTACTAAGTACCATAACTATGCAAATTTCTTACATTATTCTTATGCAAATATGGGCCTCATATAAAAATTACTATTTATATGAACTTCTGATATAACCGGCCAACAGGAAGTGGGACTAAAAGTCACAAAAAGTACCTTAATGGTGCATATTTTTGATATCTTTATTGAAGTAAGTGTTCCTCATCTAAAAATGTTATTTTATTGTACTTCCGATTCTGGTCGACCAGCCAGAAGTTGGCGAAAATTTGAATGCCGATATAGATCCAATATAGATATATCGCAAAATTAACAGTGAGAGAAACGTACTGCGTTTTTCAGACCAGCGTATATTTTTGTCAAGTATTGAACGTCGCGGGAAGCTGCTGGATGCGGACAGTGTAGGATCGTCCGGAGAAGATCCATGAAGGAAGCTTATGCTAAATAGTAAGCGTTATCCGGCTAACAATTTTTTATTTTTTTTTATTTTCGTGTGTAACAAAGATGCTGCTGGACGCATGCACATCCCACGCCAAGGGCCGGCGA
>DWLS01001727.1:0-20507 GCA_018246255.1 Pachliopta kotzebuea | reverse complement strand
CTTTCAGAACGATCTTCAATGAATCTTAATGCAGCAACAATAGCAAGAGCTTCTGCAGAAAAAATGCTCAAATTTTCCTTTAATTTAGTACCTCGTCCAAACTATGTCACTACAAGATAGTGACAACTTACTTTAAATCATAGACTCTTTTGGATTTAACGTCATACATTTTTTGTACATTAAGTCTTATTATACACAAATGAAGATACATAACAAATAATTCTTAATTTTTTTAAAATACCAACGAGAATTTATGCAGATTATCTGCCGGAAAATATCAAGAAATAAAAAAAATCCTATTGAAAAGTAGTCTAAAGATAAAATATTTATAATTTTGTATAAGAAATTCAAAAAAATATGTTATTTATATTATTTATGTTAGCAATCTAAGATTCATTTTCCTGAATTACAGCATATATATGCAAAATATTTTGGTCCATTTTCATGTTTATAACGTATTTTTATATAAAGAATGCAGGTTTGTCTTAATTTTCAATTTGACAGTTCGAACTGTGACATGTTTACAAAACATAACACTCTTTATGCCATTAATACATTGTAATTTATTTCACTGACTTGGTATTTTTCTTAAGTTTATTTCGAAGCTTAAAAAATTATGTTATGTTATGGATGCCATGTTTGATATATGTTATTTATCCTCTGATGGTAGTGCCATTGAGCCTGACGATATTCCTAAAACAAAGGAAAATGTTTGGATATTGGGCAAAAAATATAATGCAGTTCAAGGTATTATTACACATAATGTTGTAATACGTATTATTTTAGTTTCTTAAACTGGTTTTAAATTTACAGATTTGGATCGAATTAGACGTGACATTAGTTCAATAATCTGGTGCACTTATAGAAAAGGATTTGTTCCTATAGGGGATGAAGGCCTCACTTCTGACAAAGGTTGGGGATGTATGTTGCGTTGTGGTCAGATGGTGCTGGGTGTAGCACTTGTCAGAATACACCTGTGTGTAGATTGGGTTTGGAGTCCAGAAACCAGGTAAACATCATGTAAAAGACTAAAAAACACAAAAATGAAAGTGGTTCTCATACTCATAATATATGACAAAGCCTAAAATTTTTACATAAGGCAAATTTTTATAAGTTCTGGGCCGAAATTTAAACTATCTAGTCATAAATTTAGATTTATTGATCATATTTATTAGAAAAAAACTTCTTGTATATTTTATTTATTACCTGAAAATGAAAACAAATCCATTATATTTCTGATGATTTTTTCAATAGTGTGAGCTTGTATTGTGTTGAGTAACATAAATATATTTTCAAAATCTTATATAAATTTACAAAATTATGACTTTAGTAGACTATATGACTAACACAAGATTCCTTAATCTTGTGTTTACAGGGACCCAACATACCTTAAAATTATTCAGAGATTTGAAGAAAGGAAACATGCACCATATTCCATCCATCAAGTTGCCTTAATGGGAGCCAGTGAGGGTAAAGAGGTGGGTCAGTGGTTTGGGCCCAATACCATAGCACAAGTTTTAAAGTAAGAGAACATGTGTTTTATAATATGATGGAAATATCTCATAGACAAAGGAGGCTTGTTATGTTTTTCCCCATTGAATCTATTTAACAGATATAGATTTTATATAAAACGTCACATCACAAAAATTAAATAAACAAATGAATTTATTTGATTTTTTATCTTCTCTTTGCATTTTCTGCATGGTTCTGTTGTCCACAAAACTAAGTCTTTTTAACTAGAACAAGTTCACTGGTAGTTAGTCCCTTTATTCTTGATACTACAGGTAGGTACTGTAGCACCTATTCTTACTGGCAAATAGTTTACTACTAAACTTTATTGTCTTTTAGTTTAAATGGTATTGTAGCCAGTGAATTAGTTGGGCTAATGAAAATTTATATCCATTGTCATAAAATGTGGGCATGTTTTAGTACAGTGTGAAACAAGCTCTACATTGTTTTAACTGATGTAACAAATCAGATGTACATCTTGTACTTCTCTTTGTTTTGTTAAAAAATTAAAAAGAAATCATACTGTTGAGTTGATAAATTTCTTTTAATAGCTTATCTCTTCTTATTTCCGCAGAAAATTAGTAGTATATGATAAATGGAGTTCACTGGTGATTCATGTGGCGTTAGACAATACTGTTGTAAAAGAAGATATATGTAAGTTTGATCTGTGGATTAAATGTAAAAGATATCAATTATTTTTAGTTATTACTGCTCCTGTTTTGTACTTACATTACTTATATCGCTTGCTTTCAGTGCAACAATGCATTTTAAAAAATGACAGAGGCGATTCTTCACATAGTCAAGATGGATTTAATGTAGCTGATTGGATGCCTCTTCTTTTGATTGTGCCTCTTAGATTAGGTTTGAGCGAAATTAATCCAATTTATGTTGAAGGGCTAAAGGTAATAAATTAAATCTTAAAGAAATGTGAAACTTCTAAGAACTTTGTCCAGAACTGACTTTGATTTTGTTGAGACTAGCTTTATTAAAATTTAACACTAATTTACTCTATACCATTTAAGATTTGTTTTCAATCCCCACAATCTATTGGCGTTATTGGTGGGAAACCAAATCAAGCTTTATATCTTGTTGGCTGTGTTGGTGATGAAGTTATATACCTAGATCCCCATACAACACAAAGATCAGGAGTAGTTGATGTGAGTACACTGTGAAAAAGAATGCTTACAGACTTTTTTGGGAAAAACTATAAAAAATATTTGCTAAAGAAAAATCAGAGATTTTAAATGCACATGAATTACTTAATACTAAATTGTACTTTTTATTATTTTACAGAATAAATCAACAGATGAACAAAAGGAAATGGACTGTTCCTATCATTGTAAATATGCATCTCATATACCAATACTTGCCATGGACCCATCAGTAGCAGTAGTAAGTACTTAGGTGTATTTAATGATTTTTCATAAGTGAAACTCATGCTTGCTCAGTTATATGAGCAATGAGTTTTGAAGAGGCATGTGTTTGATTTTCGAGGTTGAGCCTCCAGTAAAGGAGACATCTTACAATCTGCACTTGACCAGTAGTGAGAATGTCCTAAATTGAAGTGGTAAGAATATATAATTGTAGTTTATTCTAATAAATTAATTATGTTAGATTTCAAAGAAATAATTACTATTTTTTTTAATAACAGTGTTTTCTTTGTCGGACTAAAAACGATTTTGCCGAGTTATGCATCTTGATAAAAGATAAACTAATGCATGAAAGTCAACCTCTGTTTGAATTATGTGAAATGCGGCCACCACATTGGGGTCCTAGTTCTGCCGATATTGATTTGCAAAACACCACATTGTTTACAGGTAATAAACTATTTCTTTACTATAACAACAGTGGTTAATATAATCAGAGAATTGTTAAGAGTGTAATGAACCATGTTAATATTGGAGGTGGTAATACTATGAAGTTTAATAAAAACATGACAGATGGTTTCATCATTGTCAGCTTATAGACACATGTACATACCCCGCAAAAGACACACCAGTCTACCAGAAAATAAATAGATTTTTTTTAAGAGCATCAGTTTATGTATACAAGTTTTACACTTTATATTTACCACTTTTTTAAATCTATTAATTTTGGGTCTTCCAATCTATGTAGGTGGTTGGTTATGCCAGCCCCTCTATACCTTAAACTTTTGTTCAATAAATATAATTAACAGACAAAACTATATCATGCTATTAACTACATAATTATAAATTACTAAAATATGTTGCTATAAAGTTACTGTCGCCACTAATGCTGGTGTAGTGAGAACACAGTGACTTGCACTTACGTATTTACCGTTTAATATGCGCATTCTGACTCCGTGACACAGTAGCTAATCGCCCGTTTCATAACACGGATATCCTTAGATCGAATACGGGGCCACATGTTGTGGAGTTTGGATAGAGGTAGGGTTTTCCCGAAACCACCTTTCTGGCCGATGAATTCATATTGTAAATTCGCCTCCATAATATTAATATCTTTATTTAAACGACAATGTCCGTCCGTCCGTCAACAATTTTCAATCTCGAGAACTACAAGGGGGAACTACTAGGAAACTGAAATTTGGCATAGACAGATCTCGCTTAGATAAAATCAGAGCCGGAATTTTGTTCGTCTGTGCCCAAAGTTTCAGAAATTGGTATGGGCCACTAGTATTATTGTATTTCATTCATTTGTTGCTGTCAACATATGAAAGTAAATTTTGAGTTCAAACCCGATTAACGGCCTCATTGTCATTAATCATGCAAAATGTGGTCAAATCATCTCAATGTAGATAATAAAATAGTACATAATAAATTTATTTTTTACAGAATTCGAAGATATTGATAGACAATTCGATGATTCAGACGAGGAATTCGAAATAATATAAGGCATATATAAACTACGTCATTTGATGTTTAACGAAGATAATATATACATCACAATACATTTATCAAGTTCTTAAATTTTGATATATTATTATCGTACGAAATATTTTATATCATAAAGGATAAAATTATAGTTTTAAGTATTACTGCGGCTTGCATAAATAAAATATTTTGAAATATTTACTGCACTGATTTCTTTAGACCGTTAAACAAAATATCGGAATAGATGGCATCTTTTAATGATGCAACCATTTTTATATTGTGTATTGTAAACACATTATGTAATTATTTTTGCTTAATAGAAGTTGTCATGTGACAAACTTTCTTAAATAATACAAAATTTAAATATAGTACTATTATATATACTATAATTAATTATTTTTTCTGTATGAGTCAAATTAAATTTCCCTTCCCATAAAGATATAAATATGGTGACAAGGCAAGTACTCCTCCGTGTAAATTACAAAAAAAAATATTCTTGCATATGTATAATCTCAATCTTTAAAAAAATGTTTTTGGTCTTGGAACCAAGAATAATATAGTATTTTTATAAATAAATGCAAGGTTGTCGCGTTTTATACATTCTTTGTCCTTTTCTAATAAAGACTAATAGTTTATTATAATGTTACTGAATAAACAAACATTATAAGAAGATTTGCGCATAGCATTTAACTCATCAGAGTTAAATTTTTATACAAAAATACTTTTTTTGACAAAAAAAAATGGGCGGGACAGATAAATTAATTAGCCAAATTTACGTTTAACTGTATGAATTATGAACGAACAGTAAAATAAATAGAATTATCGACTGTATAATAATTTCATATAGTGTTACATGATAAGGTTCCCGAGGATGGTAAAGAGAGCTCGCCCAAAACACTGACGCTGATAGCCGTAACACGGTAATGCTATTATGGCAGCAGATTCATGACGTGGGAGTAGTAGCACACTAAAGTAGCTAGTTTTAGGTAATAATTAAGTTTTATAACAAACGACTATTTATATAATATATTAGAAAATTGATACATTAACAACTTTTTTTAAAACGTGTTTTTCCCGTTTTATTTGAACTCCATTTAACGTTTCTTCGATTCAGCAATTAAAGACATTCTCTTGTAGTAGAGTCAGATTTTATACACAAGAAGAAGAAAATCAATCCTGATCACAATTGGAACATTTTAATGTCATAGTGTATTTAAAATTAATACATTATATGTTTTAGTAACTTTTAGTCATATTTTTAGTTTTTCCAGACTACACTGTCACAAAACTCTTACACATAATGTACTACAGTTTACCAAAGTAATTACCGCAATTGTTTAGCAATGTTAACAGTAACAGAGTCTTCAAATGCTACTCAATAATGTTATATGGGCCACACGATTCAAGAGCTGTTTATTAAGTCTAATATTAAATAAGTAAAAAAAACACAAACTGCCATTAAAAACAAATGCAAGATATAAAATTTGGCATCAAAGCTTTGAAAACCTAAATAAAGAATTCTATATAAACACAAATTAATTATACTCTTGACATTTTAAGTTTCACTAAGATTTGGCCCCAATTTCTGTAATCTGTAGATACTGTTTTGAAACAATAAATTTAGGCCTATGTTTATAACGATAATAAATATTCAAAAATATATACAATTTATTGGGTAGATAATTTACAAGTTTGATATTAGTGAATATCAAACTTGTAATTTTTTTTTTAGGTGAGACAGTGGTCTCACCTAAAAATATATTTGAAATTTTCGTATTGAATGAATATATCTGTCTAACGTCATATATATATATTTCTAAGAGAAATCCTTAAGCTATATTTCTATTTATTATGCGCAACTAAAATGTAGTGACTGATAAATATGTTGACTAGCACCCAAGGTAAACAAATTGTCAAAAAAATAGTGTATAGCATGAATACAATAATCTAACACAATGAAATTTAAAACATGTAAATTCAATACTTACAATTCAAAAATAACAAAATACAGAAATCTTAAAAATTTCCATTTTATACATATATAATGGCAAGCAGCTCTCAGGTATAGGTAATATGAAAAATATTTATCTTAACACTTATTTCATCATTCATCAAGGTTTTGATAAACAAATACTGAATAATTTCCATATTAAAAGTAAAAAGATTATAGTATCAAACAAAAGTACTACGTACAAAACAACATAATAAACTATTCACAATCACAACCATCCAAAAATCTTTTTAATAGAGAATTTAAAAAATATATTATTTTACTATTATTGAAAATATAAAATCCATGATCAATAATTTTTAAATGGACAACTATGTACAGACAGTATGAAGAGAGGTATGTGTTAAGAATATTATGCTTTTAAGGTTAGTTGCCATATTCAATCTATTACAACATCAATATTAATCTAGAATAGATTTAAGTGTCCGGTCCACATCTTTTTTACAAGATATTAATGACAAATACAATTATTAGATAGTTACAAAATCTATGAATATTCATTTACATTGATATAATATAAATGAAAAATCATTAGACCTCATACTGTCTAAAATATATTTTATGAGGAAATGTTACTTTGTAAGAAATTTATAATTAAAACTGTAATATTGTCTACTGAACCTTTGTAATAGGCTTGAAGTGTTAGACTTTTAGCTCCAAAATCTGGTTCATCAATTCTCTCCTTAATAAATTTAACAGCCTCTTCATTAGTAAATGTATCCCACAGGCCATCAGAAGCAAGAATGAGGAACATAGGTTTGTGGTCTTCAAGATTAAATGTAAGTATGTCAGGGTCAGCTATAACAAAGTTTTTGTCCTTGAGGGGGTAATCACCCATAGCACGAGATGTTGCTAGTATGCCTGCTACTCTCCAAACACCATTAAATGCAATATAGCCTCCAGCTGCTTCAATTCGTTTCTGTTCCCTTACCTATAACAAAAATTACTAATGTAATAATAATTAAAAGGTAAAATATTTGTTTAAGCATAAATGGTAATCCTTACAATGGAAAAAATAAGGATAACCTTTTACAGAGAATCATTAATTGGTTAAGAACTGAATAAATTATTTGACATGACTTATATTATTTATTATGCTGATTATACCACAATAATGTTGGAAATTTATAATTATTAACAATTTAATGGAAATTTTTTGAAATAAGTCAACAAACCAGAAGCTCCGTACAATATATTTTTTATAATCACACAAATCTTTATTGTTGTAAACATTAACATTTTATATCTGTAGAAGTTTAAACTGGTAATATAAAAAAATTTCATTTGCATAATTTTTCATTTAAATAAATTATTATTTACCTGCTGAGGTTTGTGGTCAAAAGATACAGGAATAGCATTTCCTTTTGAGTCACACATGACACCTCTAGAGTCACCGACATTAGCTACAATTAGATGTTTGTCTTCTAAAACTGCAATTAGTGCAGTAGTACCAGCAACATTTAAAGTTTTTTTAGCTGCTTCTACTAGAAGCCTGTCTGCAGCAAGCACTTCATCTGTTAGCAGCTTGCCAAAGTTTATTTTTCCCTTATCTAAATAACTTGTTAAGGGTATGGACAAATTTTTAACTGGTTTAGTGCTTGTTCTTACTTCTCTTGTAATTGGTCTAGTTTTTGATAATTGAGCCAACAATTCTGGATCTGTTATTTCCTTTTTAGATGTGTCATCTGCAGCACTAATTGATTTCTTAAAGCTAGTTTTTCTTTCAACACTCAGATTACTTTCTAGGTCTTTCTTTGGTTCTTCAGGATTATCCTGCGATGATGGGGTAATTATTTTTCCATGTTTGAATGAATTTAATTCAACTACTTTGTTATACAGATTCTGAACAAGGTGATCTTTTGCATAATTAGCTGCGAATTCACCACCATGGCCATCGAATATAGCAAAGAGGGAAACACCTGTGTTGTTAATATTTTCATTAATAATAAACTTATCCTCCATATGCATTCGCCGACCTTTGATTGCATAAGCTGCACTTAAGGAACCTTTTAATTCCCAGCTTTGTCTATCTGAATCTGGACCTTCCATAAGTTTCATTCGTTGAACAACACTCAGAGGACTCATAGCTTGCGACAATCGGCTTAGCAGAGTCCGACTCCATAATTCAATTGTTTGTAGATACATGAAGAATATAAGTATGCCTAGCGTAAACACGACAACCTCTGATCGTAGTAAATACATGCGCACCATTTTCCATAAATAGCTCACTGGAGTATCAAACGCTACACTGCTGGTAAAACGGGAAAAAATTTTCATGAATGACAAATACGTTTGGTGTAAAACTCTGTCCTCTAATTCGTCTTCCATGTCCTTGAATTAAGTTTAGTGTCGTACAATAAAGATATTTATTTAAATAAAATTCTTACCCCAACGAGCGAACACTTTTATTTGTATATACCATAGATACTACAAAATATTTAGAGATGAACATTTTATCTGTGTATATATCATAAGGTTTAATAATAACCTTGCAACATTACGCGAAATATTATTTTAATTTGCACAGAGTATACCTATTCTTAATTAATAGTAGATGTTATTTTACTTTTCCGTTTGTGGACTTTGTTAATAGCAATTTATTTCCGCTAACATTGAGATTCTTTAAAGAAAATAGATTATTAATTATGAAACAGAATTTTGGTATTAGATATAGGTTATATATTTAAAATTTTCTTGTCGACTACTGTTATGTTCAGTGTTATGCAAGAAAGTAGAATTTTAACATTTCGTTACTAAATGTTTGCATGAGAACTAGTTAGATGTAGGAATAACCTACACAAGGTTAGACCTTATCGAAAATTTCTATTTTTGAACAAATATAAGAATGAATGATCAAAAGATGTTTAAAATTAAAAACAAATGTTGTTTTTATAAATGTATTAAAACAGCGAAATCGAGAATACAATATAATAAAACACACGAGTCTTTATTTTGTGCATAATTATAAATATTAATACAAAGTCTACACAACATAGTGATATCTTAAAACTTTTAATGTTTATGGCAAGGCATATTTATAGATTGACTTATGAGGATATAACTAATCACAATATTTTTTTTCTTATAATTTAAGTAATATTTCTTAAATTGTTTAACAAATACATCATAAAAGCGAATTTAATAGTTTTTTCAATGTCCTATTAGCAATGAAACATAATTGAAAAATTTTAAACTCAATGTTTGTACATCCGCTGAAAAGGAAAATAAAAATTTGACTATTAAAATATTTGTTATTTAATAATCGCAAACTATACAACTTTGACAAAACCATTATCAAATTGTTATGATGAATAATACGATTAATAATTTTCACGCATTAAATTCATATATTACAATAAAGCAAAAAAAAGCAACAAGCATTCTATGTCTTAATTAAACCAACAAATAATAAGTGGAATGAATAGAGTATTACAAGGTTACAGGTTTAATGATTATGATATATTTTACTATAATCATATTATATGCAATATATTATATACTATAAGCTTGAGGTAAAATAATGTTAAAAACAATTTTTCTTGATGCCTACAACAAAATACTATAACAAAATAAATAAAACAAAGACATAAATCTTCGAACATTAATATCAATTTGAACAAAATAAAATTACGTAAATTTTAAAATTAAGTTAATGAATTAAACGAAGCAAACACACCAGGTTAATTCTGAAAGTTATCAGGTCCCTACTTTTTGCAATATTTTAAAAAATGTATACAGAATTAATACAAGAATCTATTATTATTATGTATTAAGTAGAATTAGATTAATGTATTTTAAAGGAACATTTATTTACGTTAACATATAGATAAGAGCCAACCTGGCCAGTGTTTTGAATAAATAGCCTCAATTTTGAGTGTGAAAGCTCCAAGTTCCAGTAGCGGAAACATTAAATCGAGTATTCTTTATGTATAGACGAGAATAAGACAAGTAATTTCAGTATTATTATATATATTAGTAGTTAGAAATAATGTTAAAAAAGATTAGGTCATGGAGCATAAAAGCTATGCCACGTTTTTTATTTTGAGAATTTTTTTCTTATCTATATATATATCCGTAAATAAGTTTTTTCATGAATTAAGTTATAAAGGATTAGTTAGTTATAAAGGATGGGACTTATTAATTGACCCTATTTGCAATGGAGTTAACTTTTAATAATGATGATGTACATCACGTTTGTATGTTAGAATTAAAAATTAATATAAAGTTTATATGATAGTGTACGTAAACACACAAAATTCTTTGCTTTTGGTTGTAGTCTAAATCCATGTTTTATAATTAGAGAAGTAACTATAGTTTGGTTGCATACAAAGAGAGGGGTTATTCATTCTTCTTTTTCTTTCCGAGTTAAGTCATACCAGTTCGTGCTCCAAACTGACGTGCATAATATGACACAAAAATGAAAATGAATATGTTTTCAGAAACATGAAAGTGTTCTTATGGCGACAGATTTACAATATGAAAATGGTAGCGCTAGTCAGGCGGTTACGAAAAACCTCTCCTCCAAACAAAACTTATATCGCGTAACGAGTTAAGCATTGTTTCATAACAGAAGTACACATCTCTAATTACAATGACCTGAAGTCCAAATGCCGTAATGTGAAATCAATGCCATTCTGTGTATCTCTTTTATTCGTTTGTTTTTATTACGAACTCAATTCTTTTTTTTATTCCATAAGGTGACGAGACGAGCAAGATTCACCTGATGGTAAGTGATACGCTTGCCATAACGTAGAGTCAAGGTGTTAAGTCTGGTTACCCAAGTAATTTCACTACCATCACCTTTCAAACCGGAATACAGTAATGTTTGCACATTACTATTTGGCTGAAGATATAGGAGATATACTATGATATAGTGTTATTTTTCTGTATTTATCACGAATCGATAGTTCAAGCATTACTGGACTCCAATTCTACTCCAGTGACCGTAGTGCTAAGGTTACCGTTAAGGAGTATGTCTTGTAATGGTTGTCCCAAAACACCAGAGAGAGAGTCGCTAAGTTTGTAATAATTAGTCTCAAGTGCTTCATGATAGGAGACCTGATCAGAGCTGATGAGTTTTGCGTTTAGCTGAAGCGCCGCGTGACACACCGTCAGAAACTCTCTGAAACATTACCAAATATTATAATGGTATTTTTAGTGAATTAAGATAGTTCTCACTAGCTAGAGAAAAAATAGAAATAAATCAAAGTTTCATTCTTACTTGAACGTACTCTTCAATTTATCTACTAATTCGTCAGGATACATCGGAGATAAAGTTGGATCCAAGAAGGCATTTGCGTATGCTAAGGGTCCAGCATTAACTTGTACACACACGCTACCTTGCAATCTGAAAAAGTTAAATAGGTTTCTTCTTTCTTTCTTTCTTTCTTCAAATATTTTATATAATAGTTTAATGAACATGAATCATGTCAATGGTTATAGTGAAAAGTAGCTAGGGCGTCAATAATAAATAATTTTCATATCTACAAAACGAGGAGGCTAACAAATTTCCATAGTGGTGACAAGAACGTCATAGGTTATGAAGTATCCTCGTCTTTAGCTTCATATGTCAACAATAGGAACTCAACGATGCTGTTATAGTGGCAAATTTACAATATGAGAGTGCTAACGTGACAAGCGGGTTCAAAAGAAAACCTTAACCACCATTTAACTTGTAGTCCTGCCATCGAATTTGGAACCTCAGTGTTACTGAGCAAACGCTTAACCGCTGTGTCTCTCTGTTTGTACCTTAATTGTAGCTTTTTTAAATCCGGCGCCTTAGCATTAACAATCTCCGATAGTTCTGTCACTTGTGATTCCATTTCGGCTACGGCGACTTCTATTGGACTCTTCTCCTCTACTTGGGTCTCGATAACAGGAATACGTCGTTTAACATACGGGAACCAGTGCTCAGCTGAAATTAAGACGTTACAATACAATTAAAAGTAGAATAGACACAATAACAGGTATTTTTTTATTTTATTTGCTGTACAAAATGAAATTATCATTTGTCAATATTTTTCTCGCTTATATCAAAATTATGTTTTAATACATAGACAACAAAGAATAAACAATGTTTTTAAATTTATCTGAAAAGTAAACGTTTACGAGTCCAATCGCGTTGTAGTTACGATAAAGTTATTTAATCTTACATATATATATATAAAACAACGTCACGTTAGCAAACGCACTCGTACCCGGAAATACTTAAAGGCTTTCACTAAAGTAATTATTACAATTGGCGGTAGAAGTAAGTTCAGCAGGGGATTCGCTTCGTTTCAAAAGACAGAACCAGAAAACATCTGTCTTCTAATTGAAAAATTTAAAATTCATCAAATAACTATTGATATCACTCGCACTTACTGGTAAGGTGAGTAAGCCGCAGTCGCTGATGGTGCACAGGGCCACGCGGTGTACCGTCTCGAGTGAACGGAGTCTCGAAGACAAAACGGCGAACATTATGTGCGCGCTCGAATGTACCTTCGCCGCTTGCGCTCGCAGCCGCCATGCCTTCTGGAGCAGTTCGCACCCACGTCACTTGGATGTACGCCAACTTGTCGTCCAGTTCTTCGCGGTTCACCTGCAGGAGTTTATTTGGCAGAAGATAGAGATTCGAAAATGTACAACTACGGAGTAAATATGCAAATTTTACAACCCATTAAAAAAATTGTGTCTGTTTCATGGCTTTCTTACTGGAATTTGGCTACCTTGAAAAAAATTGGTAATATGATAAAGAATAATTTTATGTGTATGGTGAGCATAATTGCCTACTACCTAACTGCCTTTACATGCATTAGCAGCTCACTGATCGCGTTATAACACGATAGTCTCTGGTTCGGTTTCGGAGATTCTATATGTAGCGGAGTTTAGATAGTGATAGGATTTCTACTGATTCCTACTTCCTGTTACTGAATCTAATTACAATATTAATGATGAACTAGATTTACATAAATATCAATATTAGATCGCTACATGACAGAAAAATTAATTTAGGAAAAAAAAAACAATAACAATATGAAGTGTCTTATAACACGACAAATTTTAGTTCGTTTTTACTAATTTGCTAAGTTTCTTTAATAATAATGGCAACAACCTTTTTCGTCATATGCTGCTGAACAGTAGGTGTATAACAAGCAAGTGACTTTTGCAATAGTATTCTTAAATGCAGTAGTTAGATTACAGGTTTGTAAAAAAGCATCGTTAGCAAAAAAAAAGCCCCGTTTTCAAGTCTGTATTTCAAAAATATTATTTTTAATGATTATTAATAATGTATGTATAGAATTAACATGTGCTAATCACAAGACCGCACTTTTTGGAATGCATTCCTCTATATTCTACAAAAGAGCAATGTCCAGCAGTGAACGTTCATCGGTTACAATGATGATGAGAATAAAACTTACTGGAGCGGAGTCCATGATCATCTTGACGGAGCCAATGCCAAATTTTTGTTCGTAATATGTATGTAGTTTTTCAGAAATCTCACTAAGTGAAGTAAGCTTTGGTTCTTTGTAAATAAACTCTACACCTTCCTCGTCTTCGGCAAAGTGACTTTTGCCGAAGAATGCTACTCGGTAGAATCTTCCAAGCAATCGTTTCCCAGAATTCGTTACCTCTATTACTTTCGCATAAGCTTTTGTCAAATGTTGATAGCATGTGAGTAACGCTTGATAATCTTTCCTCTGTTCGTAAATTGGTATTATTAATCGATACAGTGGTCCGAGGAGTTCATATCTTTCGGCCTTGTCGACGTACTCTGTGCAAACCATTAGCTGCTCCAGCAGCGATTGTTCATTGTAGTGGACGTCAGTCATGCCTGTAAAAAATACAGTTATACAATGAAATTACTGGGGTAACGAAATGTGGTGTAGTGTATTCCATCCTTAATAGCATCACATTGGTATGGGCGACAGTTTTACTTACCACCAGAATAATGCCATAAATAATCAATAATTTCCATACGTGAATTAGTAAATTGATTTATGACGTCAATTGAGCTTATATATTTTTGTGACCTATAAAAACTTGTTAAATAACCATACTTGTATAATAACTTAATAAAATTAAATGATATTTTAAATAGAAACGTCACGAACTGTACATTTTGAATAAAACAAAATTGGTTATTAATCTTGTATTGTAAAAAAAATGTTCTGTATACATCCTTTAACTTTAACGTGTGTAAGTGTATAATGACCATATCTAACCTGTTACAAAACCGGAAAGCTGTTTACAAATTAATATTTATAAAAAAATTAAGGCCAATGTGTAGTTTTAAATACAATGATAATCATTGGCCATTCAATTTACTATCGCTTTATTTTAATAGATTCTAGTACATTACTTGATGCAGCATACAAGTATTAGTACGTCATTAAGATTTTAATTAAAAACTTAAAACAAGAATTATATCTGGGCTCAATTAGTACATTATTTTTTATAATCGAAAAGAACATGTTATTTTCTGTATGTGTATGTATTAGATTTTGCTTTGGTCACAAACATTGTGTGAGGTATTAAACTATATCTAGCTATGTGCCGTATAGTGAAATTTGTATTTTTTGAGCATTGAAGAAGAAGTGAAGAAATTATGTTTATAATGTACTCTATAAACACCGCATACATAATCACAATAAAAAAACACATCCCACTATGTTCCTGGGGCAAGATTTTTTCAGGAGAGATTGCTTTATTAACCGACAAACATATTTGTTAGAAGAATAAAAAGTATTCTTATATTATAGCGGAAAATGCTAATTAATATAAGCAATAGCAGATTATTACAACCGATGGTCACATATATGCTAATCATATCTTAGCAGTTCATGGAACAAGTGGACATTAAATATGTATAAATAGGTTTAGCTTGTGATTGAATGTTGACTACACTTAGTGCGAAGATGAGAAGACTACAGATGTTTTAGTTGGCTAGTAACGATATAATTAAAAATATGTGGTCATAAAGCTAATGAGAACATAAGCGACATTATTATGCGGGTATTATATGAGTTATTCCTAAAGGGTTATCTTTTAATGTAACCACGAGTTTTCTAATCCTTTGAATTCGACTATAGGTTTCGAAATAATATATTTCGATGATTAATGTCGAGACTAATATTAAACATTATTTATATTAATGAAACTTGACATAACGAGACTTAGCAGCTTATATCTCAAGGCAACAAGAGCAGTGTGGTGCTTTTAATACCATCTTAAACAAAGTCGCGTTGTTATTGGCAAGCGTGTCACTTACCATCAAGAGAACGTTTTTCTCGCCTTTTCTTGATTATGTTTTATTAGAAAATCTACTATTTGCTTTTATTTACATGTTCATGGATCTAGGGATTTCATTAAAGTAGCCTTCTAATAATCGTGTCATCTAGCAGATAGTTTGTAGTTAAGAAAAATACACATACAGTGTATGTAAGTTAAGGATTTTACTCAAGAATGAGTATATAAGGTTGTCCCTTGATACGTCCGTCCGTACATTGAACATTAAATAGCGAATTCCTCTCGGTCCTCCTATATCTATCTCTATATAAATGGAGCAAAGACTCTGAGCCATTGCAGTCGAAATTGACTCGCGAACGCGCGTACATAATGTCGATAAGACACGCTCTACCGATTGTTGTTTAAAAGCGTTATAAAATGGGTTCACTGCTCGTAATGGTGCTGGTGTCGGTGGTGATCGCAGGTGTTGAGTGCGCTCAAGGTTACCAACCGACAGCGACGGTGGAAACAGATAATAAGGTGGATCCTATCCACAACAGCATGGAAAACACTAAACCGGTGCTCGTTTTTGCAGTACGTAATTTATTATTGTATCGCTCCACTTGTCCGCTCTCGTCGTCTGTGATATAACTTCCTCATAATCGGAAATTTACATAGAGTGACATTCATACTTTACATTTTTCAACTAGATTTCGTAAAGGCACATCCGAACATATTCATAATTATTAAAGTTTATTTGTTCTAATATTTACCTACCAGATCTTCAGACACGGGGACAGAACACCAGACGAAGAAGAATTAGAAAAATACCCATCTAATGAAAAACATGAAAAGCTGTTTTTCCCTTTTGGAAAGAAAGCATTAACGAACGTAAGTGTATATTAATTCGTAAAACTTGGTAACAAAACGGCTGTGATAGATTAAATATCTAAGTTATTACTATTAATTCTTTACATTCATCGATATATACAATGTTAATCATAAAGATAAATATACTAGTAGTGTCGTTTAAAAAAAGTATAAAATGCTATAAACGGTAAATTTTTACTTATGTATTAATAATGGTCAAAAAATTGATAGAAACATAAATCGTCTATTAATATTTAATATCTACTGCTACTGCGGTGTGTTATCTATTTACAAATGATGTTTCAGTATAAAATTTATTAATATGGAATTTAAAGTAAATCATATTGTTCAGTTTACAATCATAACATGTTAATTAAATTTTCTTTTCTTTGCTATGACAGAAAGGTAAACAAAGAGGTTACAAAGTTGGGGAGTACCTCAGGGAACGATACAACAATTTAATTTCCCAACTGTACCTACCTGATGAGATTAAAATACGTACTACCAATTATGATCGCACAAAGATGACAGCATTGACTGCTATGTCAGCGTTATATCAACCTCTCTCACCCCAGCGGTGGAATCCTGCACTCAATTGGCAACCAATACCATACGATACACTCGAATATCAAAACGACGATGTGAGTATATTATAATTAATTATAAATGTAATTAAAACGCGATATCAAACACCTAAATGGCTTCAAAATATACAAGAAAAAAATAAAGCAATAAATAGGACCCTTACCCAAAACACGAAGGAGAACGAAAAAAAATCAGCGCCGTGTTGTCAAACAGTACTATACATATAATACTTCGTTCTGATTTGGAGGGCGTTGGAAGCTTGTGAAAATACTGGGGTAATGAGACTTAGCACCTTGTTTGAAGGCGATGAGCGCTATGTGGAGCTGAGAATACCATTTATCTAGCGACAGGTTGTCATGGGCAAGCTGGGCAAGCTTATCACTTATTACCAGGGAAATCTTTTGTGTCTCGAAGTTGCGTTAAATAAAAAATGGATTCGATAATTGCTGGATAAGTTTAGCTTGCCTAGGCTGTGTCTGTGGACAATGCACGATGAGAGTAGAACAGTACCGGCGAGCGTGGATTTCTTATGGAGAGGCCTATGCCTAGCAGAGGATGTCTGTCGGCTGGTGATAGCGATACATCGTTAATTAACGAGCACTGAACAACTTCTATGATAACAATTATTTTTATAATTTTAATTGTTAAACTATCGGTATTAACCTAAAATTTGAATATTGATATGAAGATGTTGATAACATAGCTTATAATAATAGGCAGAGGTCCTTGTGCCCAGCATTAGATGAGTTGTACAAGTCGCAATAGACTGATCAACGTTATCATCAGAGTATATATAAGGTTTATAATGAAAAATAGAATACAATTAATAATTCTGCAATGTTCAGTAGTGTTCCTATAATATAGTAATTAACTTATTTATGTTAATTCCTAGACCGTTTTGTAACGAAGGTGTTAGTAGGGTTGGTATTAAAATGAATTGGGAAACAAGACAACATCTTGTCTCAAAGTGACGACCACAACGTGTTGCTGCATAAATTTACTAATCATCACCATACTGTTATGGGCTATCGCTTATCGTTAAGCAAATATCCATCACAAGTCATAGTTTCATTGTAAAACTAAAATATGCCAATCTTAAACTCACGGACTTATTGGAATTAGCAGAGAAATAAACTTTACTGATTTTTAGTGATTGTATGGCCAATGAGACCTGTAACCTTAGGCCATTGGAAAATGTAATTATTCTTTTCAACGAAGGTCGTTTACCGGCCTTTCACTTTTCATTTTTTAAGTTCATGTAAAATTAAAGTTGTTAATCCAGTTAAAAATATGAATTGACCTCAACTACTAAAGTAATGAAGTTGTTTCTAGTTAGATTATTCTTACTTTGTCCTTTTTAAGTTATTAGAAATTAAAAGATCTAGTTTAGAACTCGACGGGTATGAAAATTATATTTGTTTTAACTGTATTTTCCAGCTACTGTACTGGTATAACTGTCCTCGCTATATGAAACTGAGGAACATCGTTTACGAACTACCAGAGATAAAAAAATGGCTTGAACCTTACGACAGTTTTTTTGCTTATTTAACTGAAAAAACGGGTACCAATATAACAACAGCAGAAGATGTTTTTTTCTTGGATAACTTGTTTCAAACTTTAGTAAGTATTTTATAAGTTTTTTACATACTCTTTTAATTTCTTGCCTTTATTAATTTATATATGTATTCAAGGAAAACGTTGGAGTTAAACCACCAAAATGGGCACAAGAAGTAATGCCTAAAATAAAAGAGATGACAAAAATTGAATATGCGATAGAATTCTACGACAATGATTTGATACGACTAGCTTCTGGTAATTTATTATTATTTTATTACCTCTTTTTCTAATATTATGACTATAGTCTTCGAATTAATTACAGGCGTACTTTTAGCTGATATAGTGAACGCATCAAGATCAGCCATTAATGGAGATTTGGATCAACCCAAACTTCGTTTGTATTCGGCCCATGAAAATAATGTAGCTGCCTTGATGGCTGCTGCTAGGGTGTTTCAACCTCATCAACCCAAATATGGCTCCACGTTTTCGTTGGAATTAAGGAAAAGGCTTCACACAGACGAATATGGCTTTTCGGTATGAATTTACAATTACACTTGTCAGTAATATAAAAGGTTAGATTTATTTTATGATCGCTGCGCTTAGTTTGTTTGTTTTATACATCAAGCAACGTGATTACTTTATCAGTCTTGCAACATGATCTCCCTTTCCTTCGAATTACTCTATTTTTAATACTTAACGCAACAGAAAAATCAGTTTCCTTTGTCTCTTAATCGTTTAATTGAAGTTCTATAGAAATGCATAAATTTTATTAAAATGATGAATCAGAATCGATGATTAGGAAATGTTTTAAAACAGTGAACTCACTTTGATTTCACGCTTTATGGAATAGTTTAACATATTTTAACGTTTCATGACTTTTACAACTTCAGTTACTATTTTTAACAATTTTATCGATACCAATATATAAATATATATTGCAATGTATTTTAATAAACAATAAACAGATTTAACACATTTGTTTTTGTAATTTTCTTCTCTCTTATATTTTGTATATTTAAAATTTATAAATGGTTTAATTTTCTATATTACTTTATAACTATTTTTTTTATTAACAAAATACTTTAAGAAACAATTAATACAATTGATCTTTGCTGAGAAAATTATTGAATTTTGAACTGTACAGTTTTTATACTAGATAAATTTTTGTTGTAAAATGTACGAAGTGCCTGAGCATGGTAGATATAACCTTCGTAGCTGTGTTAATTTGAACTTGTTTAACAGGCGGTGTATTCAGCGTCGGCAGGGGGACCAGGCGTAACTCTTCCGATAGCAGGGTGTGGGGATACTCAGTTCTGTGATTTTGACACGTTCGTCAATTTAACAGATGACGTACTAATGTCGAAGAAACACTTTGACGAGGAATGCTCCAAATAATTGAACTAAACCAACACATCATCACAAATGATTACTGAAAAATCTTTAGAAACAAATTAATAAATTATTTCTGTAACTATTGTTTGACCAGGTCATATACTTTTGAATAAAGTAATGATTTAAAACCTGTAAAAGTGTAGCAAATTTTTTATACTCGTAACAAATTAACAATAATGTAACAAAGAGGTCAGTGGTCGATGTTAGTGTTATCAAAGAATATAATAAAGTGGCTGTGATTTTTATATAGTTTTTAATTTTTTTCCTATTTTCCTATGCTTTATTGTATCTTTAAGAGTTATTTAGGAACTTATATATTAGTTGTAAATGTTATAAAATTAAAAATCAGAAAGTTTTCTCATCATCTAAAACAACAATATTTAGATAATATTAAACAAGCACGACGTGGGAGAGCTCAAGCTTATATATAATTAATATAATATTTTCTAAATGTTTAACAAGTATACTCCTGTTTAATTGCATTTGATAAAGTGTAATAAACCTGAATGATAATAGCATAAATA
>DWLS01001726.1:0-20507 GCA_018246255.1 Pachliopta kotzebuea | reverse complement strand
AATCGGGTAACAGTCGTACCGTAAAATAATAATATGTGTATATTATCTTACTAAACAAAACTTCTAAAATCAACTATTTATTACCTTTTAACGTATCACAAAATCAACTTATATTTATTCTTATAAAATCAATTGATTTTAGGAATTACATACTTTTCCTAGGAATTGTATACATTTCCGTTAACATATACATGTAGTTTATGGCAATAATTAAAATATTTCTTAAAAAAAACAACGTTATCTTAAAAGATATATTCAATTAAGAATTAATTAATTAAGAAAGGTTCACATCGAAATATCATTTTAGTATAAAACAGATTTTTAACTAATTAATTAAAAACTTATTCAGTACATTTACATATATCGTGAAACACATGTTGGTACCTAGACTAGACCCGTAGTTTGAAAACCGTTCCCCGGCTAAGCTGGTAGTACCGAGAGTCAATGGTCACGATTCACGTACCAATTTCCATAAGCGCACTGCACGCCTATAACGGGTACGAAGTACCGAACTATTTCCAAAGAGCTCTACCAATTATTGGAGCTCGATAGTTGAAGTTTTACGGCATTAGACACACGCTTGGCGCACGCTATATAAAAATAAAGTACCATAGCATAAGTTTATTACACAGCCATTAACTAATTAATGCGGCTGCTATGTTTACACTGCAACGAGAACGTCATGGTGATAGTAAATTCCTTTGATAGATTGGAAACTATAGAATGATTCTTAGAAGCATAATTATTTTATTCTACGAAGAGATCAGACAACTGGACCATCGACAACGTGGCGGTAGCTAGGATATTGCAGCCTAAAACGTTAGGTTACCCAAGTAATTTCGCTAGCTACAACACCCTTCGAACTAAAACACAGTAATGTTTATCAGCTGGAATAGGAACTGTACCTATCTACCTTTTTTGCGGAAGAAATTTTCAAACGATACTCTGCTTCTGAGGGCAGAAGTCAGGATTATATGGGATTTATACCCAATAAATCCCTTCGTTGGTATTCCTCTGTGCATTGCAGAAGGTCTCGGGATCTCCTACGGAACTCACAGGTGCCCCCCCAGCACTGCTACTGAGCACAACCTAAGGAGCAGGAGCAAAAATTATTGTGTTTCGGTTTAAAGGGCGTTGTAGCTAGAATTTACTACAGATGTGAGTATGGCTTAGTGTTTTTCATCTTAACTAGGCCCACGTTGTTATGGGCACTCACTTATCATCATGTGAAAGTATTCGTCGTTCCTTCAAATAAAAGAAAAAAGGTATAGCTAAGTAATATGTATGTCAAAAGCAGAAGTTTGCTTTTTTTTGAATTGTGCATCTCAAAACATTAGCGCTGAAGTTGTGTATATAAATCGTTATCACCAATGACATTTTAAAACACTGCTTGATAGCTTCTGCAACCTGTAGGACGTCCTGATAACGTCCTCGTACGCTCCACTAACATCTCGTACAAATTGTTTGACTCTTTGATAAGCCAAAAACGTTATCGTTGCGGTCACAATGCGTATGATTTTAGCGTTTTTAATGCGCCTTACGCGTAACACTGTCTTATGGGCGTAATCGCATTTTAATTTTATTATCCTTAAGACATTTGCTTAATAATTATAAGTGCTTTAGAAGTTTACGCATTATGCATTAGGTTAAGAAATGCCCTGAAATGTGCCGATGATGGGGCAGCATTTCAGGACAAGCACGACCTTCTGTTATAAAGTGCACGAAAGAAGAGAAAGAGAGGATTTTGTGATGTTTAATGTAGCTTTAAGATGAGCTAATTAGATTTTAATTTTTTACTTGACTACAATTTCACATGTGACAATAAAGTTACTGTTAAAGTGTGTGCTGTCCCAAAATATGTCCGCCTCTTATATGTTGACAGCCATAACAATGCTGTTGTGGTAGCAGATTTAAAATTTGAGGGTATGGTATCCAGAAATATTGGTTCTAATTCTTGGACTATCCGAGGCAATTCCTTTGTGAATGGGTTGTAGTGGTTTGACGTTTAATAAGTAACTATTGTTTCTATGTAGAATAAAAATGTTGACTGATCTTGATTCAAATAAACTTTACATAAACTATCAAACGATCTCTAGGAATTATTGTCGCCAACCTTAAACTAGAAACTTTTGTAATATGAGGCAGAAGATTATCTGCTAGGAGACGAAAAAAAGGTGTGAGTAATCAATTTAATATACGCACAACGATTTCGTTGTTAGCATGGCTCGTACCAAAGTTGGTTAATTTTTCGCAACCAATGAAACCAAAGCGGTCGATATTTGGAAGTGACAAATTAGCACTTTCGGCGGCGACAGTGCAAGTGACGTTTATCATCCTCCTAATACACGCGCTGCATCTTTTATATCTTAAGACATTAAATTATACTCAAAACACGCTTTTACCTTATCTCTGACACCTAAACATATATTTTTGTTACTAATCTCGGCTTGCCAATTGATTTATTACTTCTAAATTAGCAGATGTTTTGATCTATCTGATTTTTACAAAATTAGTAAAAAAAATTTTGGTATTAGTTAGGTTTATTGAAGTCATTAACTGATGAGGTTATGACTGATTAATATCTTCTATCGTGTCGCCTGAGTCTTCATTTCCAACTAATACTTTGGGTTATCATTGTTTAAAATATTTTCTTATTGCTGTGACCTTAATCATCTTAAAATCATTATTAACTACAATTTTTTATAAGCATTGGGTCACATATTGGGGCCAATTTAGCATGTAGGAGTCGCACCCACGTCAGATCTACGACCAGCCTTCAACCGATCAGCTGTGAGGAGTATGATGTCACTGAAATTTTTCAAATGTTTGCTCAGAAACTTCACAAGTTGATAATTATGTACTTATAAAACGACCGAAAAAATATTTGCATGTTTATATTGAACGTAATTACGCATAATTGTACGTGTTGTAAATTTTTTTTTATAGTGTCATCTGCGTAATGAACTGTACTACTACGGAGGCAAGTTTCATTTAACTTTGCTATTATTATACACATCCGGGTATGATTTTAAGTTTTACTAGATCAACAACCTTTTCATGGTGATTTTGATTATATCATCATCAGCCTGCGGTAGGCCATTGCTGGATATAGACCTTTCCCAAAAAATGCCACTAAGTCAATCTTCACCTGTATGCATCCTATTCCTGTCAGTCATCTTGCGCAGATGATATTGAATTTTTTTCTTTTTTTTTTATACGAAATATTTAAATTTTTGTAACGTACCGGTAACTTCTGTAAAGTACCTTTGAACCTGTTAATTAACGTCATAGTTATCTGATCCCTCAGATCGGAACGAAAGCGACACAGGTTATTCATACGACATTCTCATTAAGAGCAAAGTACATAATGACGCGGAGGTACTCCACTCGAAATTATAATTAATGTAAAAATAAATCGTTACGATTCTTTTCCACGGCATGTGTAAGGGCGTTAACACGGAGCACGGCGCACAGAAAATTTCTTTTCAAAATTACACGAGCAGAAAGAGGTCGTTGTAACTATTGCCGCGCTTCACTGATAATCCGAGTGCATACTTAGTTACAACTTAAGCACGGCATGTTGCATGGAAACGTACATTCTTTGAGATACGTAACGCTGATTCACTTTATGCCGGTTTGAATAGAACGTATTTTTATTAAAAAAAAACCCTGCGATGCGTATAGTTACGTGAAAAGTCTGATTAATCCCGTTTACGGGACTCGGGATCTTCTCTCAAAGGGATATAGTGAAGATTATTTAACCACTATGTTTCAAATTTGCTGATACCAAATGTCCACCTAAAATGTTTGTACGACATATCAGCTTCATAACGATTCATCTTCACCAGAACATCAACCTCTTTCGATATCGAATTAGCGGCTTTTGAACATGGCTTCTACAGATAATTACATTTAATAATAATGGGATTACTAAGTACCTAAGTAATGAGAGATCGCTGATATGGTACCTTTATACGTTGAATAAAAACGTTATGTATTTAAAGGCATTTGGATGTCACATAAATCGCAGCGCACGTGCACTTAACAAATGCAAGTGCAGCGCTTATTTCTCAGCCGCGATCTGCTTCACGTCCCATCGCACTGCATCTCCGGCCTCCTCTATCTCGGCTTTATTGCAGCCGGCCGTGTGCGAATTTTCAAATGAAGCCGAGCCTTAAATGGAACATATAATAAGGGACTAGGAAGTGCATTCCTCACCCTGGACTTTTCATCGCGATCAGCTGACCGTGATTCATTCGGGCGTGCTGCGCGAGCGCTGTGTATTCAGAAACGAAACGTTTCGGCCGTTCTCGGAAGTTCATTGCGCCGATCAGCTGAGTCAACAGGCTTTTATTTTTCCTCCGCGGCCGCCGCGACAAATAATTTTTCCAACATAGTTGCGCAAGCACCTAATATTTTGTATTGTTCTCACGTAACAACTGGATTGTATTGATTTAGAGCTCCTGCTGTGTTCTGTGGATACCATAGCGAATCAGAACTAAAATATCTTTCTTTAAACATTAGTTTTATGGTCGCCTGTCGTTATTTGTCGTAGTGTAAGTGCAACACAGTAATGAACGTATATTTAAAGAGATGTTAAAATATTATTAAGTAAGCGAAGCGTTTATTAAATCATAGTGCATAACTGAAATGAGCATACACATTAATCAGCTGACTTAATCGTTTAGTATGTGACCGGTATTGGATCGTATTTTTTTGCACGTTAGCGTCGCGAGACACGAAACCAGTCGAAACTTGTCCGCCTGGTTGACCAGCCTTCACCCTGAGTCCACCCTGAGATCAGCTGGTCGCTTTGCATAAATACGACAACTGCATATGATTCAATCTCGCTTGTCATCGGCACGCTCGCATTAAAATCTTACTCCGTTTTTGTCGACGCATTTCATGTTTATTGACCCGATGGTGTCTATCTTCGTCTAGGAAATAGTTTTAGTTGTTTTTTTTCTTCAGTTTTTATTTTGCAACCACAACATGTATCGATTTTAAGCTTCTTGATTTTTTCCTGCACCCATATCTAATTATTAGCACTTTGCTAACGTAATTCGATTTAATCCAATAACAATAAGTGTTGAATAGTTCGTGAGAGCTTTTGAAATAAATAACTTCATCATACAACGGGAAACGGGTGCTGAAGGTGCTTTTAGAAAGTGGGTTAGATAAATAGAAACGCTTGGACGGTAGGCACTGGTGCGTGCAAAGCCAACGACTGCTGACAAATTTTCATTGATAGTTAAACCTTTTAAGTGTGCTTTTACTTGCTTGTGTTTGTTACAAGTACTTCATTATATTAAAGTACAAAACTCCAACAGATAACATATTATTAGTATTATTAGGAACAAAAATGGTACAAAGTTTTGAAAGTTCTGTCCAAATCTATGTAGGTAAAGAAAGAAATTGTTTATTTGTCCAAAATCAAATCAATTTTTTTATGAAATCTTCAACGCACATTAGGATTGAAGAAAGGCGGCTCGTAGCAACGGAATGCGTTTAGCCCAAAATCGGCCTAAGCGGCATTCGCAGGCTTTTAATGAAGATGATGATTAGAATTTGACGAATATAGACTACGCTTAGTACATATGTACAAAATTGATTTTCATTGTAACCATGTGATTGTTCCCGTACATATTATCTTTACTTATCATATTACTTAACCATGTTATAGTTAGTTTACTATAAAAGGAAAATGAAAGTAATTAAATTCAAACCATATCACACGTTATTACTTCGCCTAATGAATGTTGCGTTGGATGTTTGCAATTCGCCCATTTAAGAGGCCTCGTGTGAAAACAAGGAAATGTTTTAATAAAATCTACATATACACTTAGTGCGTAAAGTCAATACAAATTATCGGTGGCTTAACAGCCGACTGTGAGCAGTTACTAACCGTACCTGTGTTTGTTCTGTTGAGTCAATAGAGGCCTCATTGAGGCACCCGCGTGGTTGCTTCTCTATTCCTCGCGGATCTTTTAATTGGCAGTTATAAATTAAAGTTTAGGCTACATGTAACACATTGTACTTCCCAATCAATTTTTAAATTTGTTACATGTATTTCAATAATTAGATAAAAACAGCCGTGATCGTAAATAAGGCTGTAAGACTTAAGACTTAAGGTTCGATCCCCACTGGGGTTGAGCTCCCGAACAGCAAACATGCACCAATGTAACTGGTATATAGCAAGTGGTTCCTGTAATAAGCTAATCAAGTTGATATTTCATGTAACCAATATTATGATTCGTCTTGCTACCGATTAGTTAATAGTTACCTTTAAGGAATTTAGTTTCTGGACTATTATTTAATAATGATCTGTTTAATTTCATAATATTGTGATTCGAAATACTATGTTTGTCAATAATTAGAATACGGAAACAGACAAAGTATATAAAAAAGTAAAAATGGATATAAATATTTTCTTCTTTATTTTATTTTTCTTAATTCTTCTTACCTATTAAGAATCTCACTGAAAATATCAAAACCAGTAGCTGCATAATATTAGGATCAATCTTATCGAGCGACACTACGATTCCTGTTCGATAAACGATTGACAAATATTCATTTAAATTCGTCGATTTACTAATTGTAGCAAGTTGCTTATGTATAATGTAACAAATAGTCTAGTACATGTAATTTTTTAAAATTCAAAATCATTCTTATGTTATTTTAATGTTCTCATTAAAATGTTTGGCCAAGTTTTCACTATGCAAGTAGTCGATTGAAATGAAGAATTCTTATCCACATCATACTTTTTGCGCCGCATTCGATCATTCATTACTATCATAGTTACTGTTCCAACGTGACATCGTGATCGATTTGGTTGACGACTTGATATTGTCGCGTTTGGAGTGCTTAAACCGGATGATATATGCCCGCGACGTCTGCACGCCCCGTACTCTCTTGTGTAATTGCTATAGTTTTTTCATCTCTCGTGCTTTTGACACCTGAGATGGGACATAAATCACTTGTCAACGTGTCGCACATAAGCTAGTATGTCTCATCTATTGGTAGGATTTGTCTGACATCATCCACTCAGACTCCGTCTGATGAGCTTTGACAGCTCTAGTGTTATCCGTGACCGGGCTTTCATAACTTTGTTATTGTTTTTCTCAAGTCAATTTTAATTTATTTTCTTTTTTTAAGATTTCACAATCACGAATAAATGTGTCGGAATAGATATAAAATTTTCGTTATCATCGGAATGCAAAGCATATTTAATAATGTCGCCGCGAATCACGTTGGCCATAACAGAACTGTCCCGCCGATGTGTATCGTCAAAACGTCGGAAGATTTTATTGTTATTATCGAGGTATATCGATGCGATAGGAATAGCATTTCCTATCGAAGAGCGTTAAAATCTATCACTAGCCGAAGTGAGCTTACAGCCGCGTTACTGGTTCAATGCACTCACGAATCATCCATTTTTCTGAATACCTAATGACATGGCGATGAATACATTTTGATTATTCCGTATGCAGCACCGGCACGATCTTTATGTTTTGTAAATTCGATTACATATTCTAATTAAAGTCTTAGACGGGCTGCGAATGCACGAACAAGGATTTGGGTTTTGTAATATTCTTTTTTCTTTAATTAATTTACAAAACAGTGTTTCACCATTGATGTGCAAATCCTTAAATGTTGGTAAAAACCTCCGTTAATTTGTTATGGTAATCATAACTAGTTACATTTCTACTGCTAGAGGTAGGCCTTTCTTAAATATGTCCACCGCGGACGGTCCTGTTCAGGCCGCTACCACCGGCTCCCGACCTTCACTAGGTCGTCAGTCCACCTTGTGGTAATAACCTCACTATAATATTTCCCAACAAAAATATGTTTGACCTTTGAAGGGACCAAACTTTGAAAGTTGAATATGGCGTAAATTTAACATTTTATTCGTTTAAATTCGACATTTGCCATTAGAAACACAAGTGGGCGGATACCCCGCACGTATATTGTCCGTCTGATCAGCAGAGCCAGACAATTTTGCAGGTTCATTGTACCTTATCTGGGCTCCTGTTTCATTTTCCGTTTTCCACGATGCGTGTACTATTATTACACTGAATACGTTTACATCGCTGTGAACCCGTACATTTACGATCGGCTCTGCCTTAATTTTAGAGTCTCATTGCAGCTAATCTAAATTTATTTAAACTATCCCTGCATTCATCTGTTACGAGCTCAGTGTTTTGTCTCAATAAATTTCCGTCGCGTTTAGAATTACAAACATCAAACTCGGGTCTTTGTGAGAATTGCCAGGGGCCCGGTTTTACACAAAGTAATGCATTCGATAACAGAACGTATAACGACGGCGGGATAAATGTTTATTCATACGTTTGCCTAAATATCAAGTTCTTTGATTAGGTAGCCCTGGAGCGAACCGCCGTTAAATTGAGATAAATATGCGACGTCCTGGCTCCGTTTTTATTTTGTCACACAAATGTCGCTGTTGGTCGTGAGTGAGGCTTTACTACAAAATTTTAGACGAATCAGATCATCGCCGCTTCCTTTTATTATAATTAAACTTTTGTTTATGTTACAATATGCTTATTTGTTATTGATAAAAAAGACTAATTGTAGAACAAGATTAATAATACCCTTGACATGGTTATTAATCTCTTTATTGTTCCGACGCACACTGGTGATTTCTAAGTCATTAGAGAAGTTATCTTATTTGGATAGTATGTTTTGAATATTGTTTTGATTACAACAAAAACAAACTGATTGTAAAAACAAGACCACTGATATGTTGGAGCAGTCCTTTCATGCAATTTATAGCGTTGGAGTCCGCAATTAACCACCCACAGTTATTCGATTGTGGCGTGGCAACTCGTACTCTAGGATCGTAGAACATACAGCGGTGGCTGTAATAGCAACAAACACTGAACTATATGGGTTCCTTGCCTTACAGGGTACCGCGGATAATGACTCTGTCAGTACACGATGTTCCGAGTGATTTGTTCCTTAGTCCTTCTTATGAATTAATAATAAGTTTCAATATAACAGGATTTTCATGAGTTGTGGATCATCTTTCTTTGATTTATTTATCGATATTTTACTTCGAAAAGTTTTCTTAGGTCAATGTATGATTATCTGCCATATCCGGCAAGGGCAAAGAACCTGAATAAATATAAATTAGAAAATAAATTACAAGAATGTTTAAAAAATAAAACGAACACTAAAACAATTCCTTTTTCGAGTGGGAAATTACCTGGTTTCTAGTCTATCACATTATGGATGATAAGTTGGATTTATCGAATCATTGAGAGAGTAGTAGTTTGTATGCTAGTTGCTTTTGTATAAAATGGCCGGCAATGCGCTTTTACGACATGCATGGGCATGCATGCATATATGCTTTAATTCCCATATCGGTGGATAAAGGTACCCTCTCTAATATTAAGGGCAAAAGTTTGATTGAAGAATCGCAAACGACCTAGTCAGTCAAATTTTGTGTCTTGTATTTTATTACAGTAAATTTAAAACGCACGATATCATCATCATAAAGGCAATTGAATATAGCTTAACTATCAACGAAACATGGTTAAACTATGTTTAAATGCGTTCCTGGTGCTGTAGCTAGCTGTTTGCCATGTAAATACGAAGATCTATAGTTAAAATCTGAGGGCTTGCTGACATGATAATATTGTATATCTGATCCCATAACTGTATTGCTATATTCTAGCTGGCAACATTTGAGACCTGAGTTTATAAAACGAGCACGCTTCACTATTCACGAAGTTATTGCCTCTCAAAACACAGTGGAATTGCTGTAAAGTTTTACTTATAATTGAAGACGTATATTTAGTTGTTATCTTATCACATTGCATACTGCGGACACTTTTTAATATCGTCTAACTACAGCTGTAAATTTACTGTTCTTATGCATACATTTCATAAATACTTGTATACGCCAGGACTAGGTAAATATATTATTCAACGACTAAGTATGGTTTGATTATATAGTTAATATAGACGTAATTATTTCTTATAGGTTTGTATTGTTTTGCATAAAATCATCTATAGACAAAGTTTTGAAAAGATACGTACAAATATAGAAGTTATATACAAAGAGGTTCCAAGAATAGTTGCATTAACATTACAATTGTGAAACGCTTGGGGTCACCTGATAACGATAAACGGGGTGCATTCGGAAAGTGAAAACATTGCTCCTGTGTGAGATACTGTTTTTTACCGAAACGCGTTCGTTGTTCGAGTGGCCCTAATAGGTACCGATAACGCTGATGACGCTAAGGTTAAGGAACTTGACTACGATGCGCCTCGAGTGCACGATGATGCAAGATGCATCGCCCGCGCTGCCATTTGTAATCCGCCTCGCGCAATTTACCGTTAGTGACCTAGCATTAGTACTAGCGCAGTGTAAGGCAATGTCTAGACTATCTATGTTAGCATTTACCTTCATTTCTATGAAGATAGAACCCGACAGGTTTATCTATATGTGACAGGCAATGCTTTTTTGCATAGGCATAGTTAGTTTTTCAGCTGTCAAAATAAAGAAGCCAAATTATGCTAGGCCAGCAAGCATCAACTTCAACTCCATTTAATAAAATTGAAAGCGCAATAGTTGATTGTAAAATATTCCTCCTTGATGGGTTGAGGTATAAGTTAGTCGGGATAAGGCGACTATTATAGGAGACTCGAATTTAACCAAAAACGGTTAATAATCTGAAATTAAACTACATTAAATTTAGATTGGATAATTTATATATTATACGACTAGAAAGAGGTGTTATGGGTCTCACACAACAACACACGAGACCCAAGCCAAGCTCACCTGCTGCTTGTGGTGCACCTTGCTAATTAACAAATGAGGCTCAGGCTTGAGATGGCCCAAATACTACAATTATTGGGAGAAGCTTATGCCCAGCTGTGGACATCTATCGGCTGAGGATGTATGGATGGACGATCACCAGAAAAACTATGGCCATTCAATCGTTCTTACAATAGTAAACTTGTTACATTATTGTTTAGTTGTTCGGGTTAAGTACTTCCCACGCTATTTGGCTAGGTAGGTACAAGTGTAACATACGTAACTTAAACAATTAAGGTGACTTTGAATACGTCGCGCTATCGGTAGATGTTTGTTTTAAAGTGAAACAGGCCATGCCCACGTCCGTTTCCGTTCGCTTTAAAACTAATGTCAGATCACTGACTGAACTGCTATTTATAGTAGTCACTAATGTTAATACTTTACATATTATTTTAGTCATGGAGTAAAAAGTTGCTGCTTATTAGCCTCATCAGTTTTTGTACTAATTTTCTTGCTGTCTCTCTTTCTTTGACTATTTTATTCATGGTCGCCTTTTATGACACTTCGAGGGTAGATTGTCAGTTGGGATATTCTGATTCATCTACTACAACTAACTATTAAACATAGTGCACAAATTACAAAAAAAAAATTAGATTCATTATGATAGAATGCTAAGTAAATGTTTTATTCGACATTTTATTGTCTTAGGCTACGACGAAAGCATCCTACTATTTGTTCAAGTCTGTTCCACTTTATTACTAGTACATTGGCTATAATAAAGTTTTTTACCTACAGTCTAAAGTCCCCCGCGAAACGGTAGCGCTCCAGTTGACGTAACAAGTAGAAACTGGGTCGTGTTATCGACTCCCTACGCACCTGCTAGAATGCGATGCAACACACTTTAACAATTCCATTTACCTGCATACTTTTCTATATTAACTATATTTTGTTTATTTATATATTATAGTAAATGATATTAGATTAAGTAAATTTTTTTTCTAATGTATAAATAGGTACCACCGCAACGCCTATTTCTGTCGCTAAGCAAGTTTGCAAACTGTCCTGATTTGAAAGGAGGTAATAAAATCACTGACTATTCAACTCCTCATTTTACCTATGACCATAACTATATATGTATGTGATAGCCAGATTTTAATTCTTACTTCCACACAATATATATATATAACTCAATTTGTTATCATACGTAAAA
This sequence comes from Pachliopta kotzebuea, assembly GCA_018246255.1. Taxonomy (NCBI): domain Eukaryota; kingdom Metazoa; phylum Arthropoda; class Insecta; order Lepidoptera; family Papilionidae; genus Pachliopta; species Pachliopta kotzebuea. The sequence goes on along the minus strand of DWLS01001726.1, from coordinate 8,517 downwards.
GACAGTTTTATTTTTCGTGATAAAGTATTCTATACTTATAGGAAAGCTTATGTATTAAAAATGAAGCAAAGTTCATTCGTTTAGTTGCAACATAAAACGTCTATTTATAGTCGCAGTTCTAACTCTAGCATTAATTGCACTTTAACTGGTAGTTAGTGTTGTATTCCGAACGAATTGACCAAATCGTACATGTGTTTGTTCCTAGTTCTAGATTTTCTATTATGGCTTTGCTTTGCTCGTTGTTCACTATTTATGTGTTCATATAACATTTGAAAGAATTTTTTAATGACTATGCAGTTTATATGTTCATACAATATTTTAAACAATAATCAATGCCCGATGCATGGTTTGAACATGAGTTGGAAACCACGTAGAATATTTGTAGAAACTGCTTATATTCTCGTAGTTCTGTACAGTTAAGGTTTATTCTTCTTTGCTTCTTGAAAATCGTTTCTAAAGTTTTACATTTTTCATTAGTTTTCCCATATATTAATATATTTGATATTTTACAGGAAAAATTTTCGCTGTATTTGTATTTAAATTCATAAGTTCTGTGTAAATTTGCTCATAAATATTGATAACGTAAATTTATCTCTCGTATGCATTTCAAGGGGTCAGTTCCATTCGATGCCCCTTGTCATTGTGACTCCTAAATACATCATATTGCAGTGATAGGTTTGGTAATTACGTCGCTTGTAATTTTTTTTGAATTTCCACCTTCCACTAATTGACTAAGATAACCGAGTGCCGAGTGGATGACACAGTTTATGTGAATTTTGCTGATACCACCTTATCACCACTTCGTTCAAATACTTACACTATCTAGTTTTTTTTATCTCTACCGCTTTGTGGTTGCGTGGTTTCCATTTTCCCCTAACATTATGGGTATTGTTTGAAACGTTGAATGCTTTTGAACGCTACCTATTGTTAAATTTACATTATTTTCTTAGTTCCTGATCAGTTTTGTCATGTTCCGTACTATCTGTAAATAACACATACAAAAACAATTTTTTGTTAAAATTGATACATCTTGATTACATTTTTAAACTTTTCAAATATACTTTAGTCTGGTCTTAATATTTAAGCACTATTGGGGCGGCATGATCACTGTGTGTCAAAACCCCTTTTAAAATAAAGAGGAAATAACAATATCCTAATAATTTTGTGCTGTAAATCTGACATTCATCTATTGGAAAATAATTATCTATGTTATCAGAATGTTTATCTAGTGAATTGATATATGTCCTAGAAACCAGAATGCATTGCAATAAAATTTATTGCTGCGCGTGCACTTAAGTTAATGATCTTGTGATATAAAACTCGCCTAGAGGTATCTCAGTGATTTAAATTTTAAACAATACAACAGTAATCTTTAAATATTACTGCTTATGTACTGATGAAAAAAAGCGACTCAGTGATACACATTTAGTGGACATCAGTAAAGAAGTATTGGTGTGTGGTGGTAGTTTCTTACAGCCGGAGTTTAGGATACAGGCACAACCAAAGCTAACATTCCTACTGTCAAACAGTAATGTGGTAATATTATTGTGTTCCGGTTTGAAGGACGTTGTATCCAGTGAAATTACTGCGGTAGCATGACTTAACTTTTTATGTCTTAAGACAATAAGCATAGTATGATTCTGTATCTATCATCCTTCTCACTTACCATCAGGAACGTTTCGCTAATCTTGTTATTTCGCATAGATAAAAATATTAAAGTTTTAGATGTTTGTATGTAATCATTGAAATGAAACCTTGAGTTGGTGCACAACCCGTGTAGCAAGGTCACCATATAATTACTTTGCTTATGTTAAGATTTAGCTGTTAGTATTTATGATTTCATCACAGACCTCAATTTTTATGAGGAAACGTTAAATATAAAACAGTATTATTACACGATTTTTACTAAGTATTAATGTCCGCTTCGTCATATGGAAACATGTTGTGACTTGACACCTATAATTGTACTTGTAGCATAACAAAGTGTAGTTCGCTTTATCAATTCGGCCCAATTTGCGGCTATTCTCTAGCATCGAAGAAATGGATGTGGGCAGCGTCCATGTAGGTGGCGACCTTGGTATCGTCGGTTGGACTTAGACAACTAAACTGATAGAACTACCTTTGCAAAATGAACTCTATAACTGTTCAGATTTAGCGTAAATTTCCCTCTGTGAGGATGTCGGCGAATTTGGCGAGGAGACGGAATTAATTACCGCTGTCGGTTTGTCACGTAGCTTACCAAATAAAGCAGCTAAGTATAACGTCGGGTGCCGTGTATGGATGTCGCCCAGGAAGGAAAAGGTGTGATCGAACTTAAATATGAGTACGTTGGAGCAGATAGCAACTGCTGGTTATTATTTATTCCAGTGTCCGTTGTATTCTAATGCAATTTCGGTGCGTACTTCCGATGTCCGGTCGTCGAATGTAGAGTGCGTTGACCCATATTTCGGCAAAGGTTTAAGTAAAATAATCTTGAACAATTCAGAAACCTTTATTGTGTCTGTTTTATTAACAAAGCCTTAAAAAATAAAAAGGTAAATTAACTACTGTAACTGAAATCAGTTTACAAATCTTTAAGCAAGGTTAGATTCTTACTAGACTATATAAATGAGAATTTAAAATAATTCAAAACTTTCAAGATTTTCTGATGAATGTTTCTTTATTTAACCCTTGTCTAGAGCTACATAACCTAAAATCCCGTAACAAGACCAGTTTCTCCCGTGCGGATGGTTTTAAGATAAAGTCGTTTCACGAAATCGATTTCTCACTCATGCACTATTCATGCGCATTCGATTACGCATAATTGCTATGGAAAATCTATGCGGAAAATTCTTAGAAGCTCGCACTTAGGTTGTTATGCATATATTCTGTGCGCTGCCTGCTCCTGGTGATATAAATAATGTTCTTTAATTATTGAGGAACTAGAAACATGCGCCGCTCGAGATGGTGCATAATGAGGAATATTTTGCGGTCGTGTGTAGGAAGCTACCGGTTATTAATGTTTATATATCTCAACATATAAAGGCGTATACAGCAAGGAGCTACAGGCTGTTTATATAATTTATACAATATGAGTAATGCATTATTTTTCTAATAAACTTTATCCTTGTTTTGCTTTTGTAAGGACTTAAATAGATAAACATTTGTTAGTGACGTACTTAAGCACTAGCCTAAAAAAATAGCTATTTTCTCTTCATCTATTATTTGTTGTATTCTAAAAAACAATCTTGCGCTGTTTGAAGCCCGCGGCTCTATGACCACCTAAGGCTCTTTCTACCTATGCTCCACATGCCGTTATGATCACCATTCTTTCAGTCTAAGTCTTCAATGTCCATTACTTCTGTGAGCCATGTTCACTGCATTTTTACATTTGAACCTCGTGACAAGGGCTACGCCGGTAACTGAAGTTCTCTCATCGGTCATTGGCTTATAGATTTCTGTAAATATAAATTTTAAGCTCATCTGTTACTTGTACACGGATACTCGCTACTCGAGTATCCCATTCGGGCTGTTCACGATGAGGCGTGAGATGCGTTTCTGCTTCTGCCTACACGTTTCAAACTGGAAACCAGTAATGCACATTGTCAGCTCCAACATTGAAATAATCCTCGCTGTGTCGGAATTTATCGTACATTTATGTACATATTTTATCATTTACGTTATCATAAAATAATCGACCATGTTGCAGTATTAGAATTTATATGTTCAATACTTCAAATCTGCATACAACGTTTGTTTGGTGTACGGTTCGTGATACGACTGTTGAATAATAAACATAAAGGTACACAGGGGGAGACAGTTTTGTCAAATGTTAAAAATTAAAAAATACTTTTAAAATCAATAATCCCCCTTATAACACGTTAGATTATTTACGCGTTGTAAGAATTTCCTTGTATAACACGCCCTTATGACCTCGTATAACGCGTTATGTACAAATGATATACGTTTTAACTTTTCTCCTTAAAGGGGGTTTAAATCGAATATTAATGAAAAACTATGTTATGAACGAAATATGTATCAGCAATGTTCATACAATTCAAAAACTAGCAACACTGATGTTATAAAATAATTTAATATTATAACGACACAATTGACACAATGTGCAAAAGTGCGCGAATTTATTTATGAACTGTACAAATCATTCTAAATCTCACAGTACAGAAATATGCTCGAAATTGCTATATGGGGGAAACACGTGTTATATCAGGGATATGGAATCGTGTAATATGAAATCGCGTTATTAAAATACTAGTAATGCCCCCTATAACAGTATTTTAACTTATTAAACATTGTTTGATTTTGAAAATTCTCATTATTAACAGGGCTACGACTTCAATTAAAATTTCTTATCGGACGCCAGTCTTGCAAATGATCTACAATATAGTAACAGTCCTTTCTTACTACTGTACTTCTACAATTTAATTGATGGTAATTAAAATGTGATACAATATGATCATCACGGAAATAACGTCATCGGTCAACAAACCGGAACTCGAGAGTCCTTCGGCGGTATACTTTGCCTTATTAAAACAATACAATTATTGACTATTCTGATCTGTTACTGTGTATTTGTGCGGATATTACTTTTTGCTCGTATTTTTTTTTTATGTACAACAAGATATATATATTGTAGAATTACGCATTAAATATATAAAAGTCTGCATGTTTTACTGCCAGCTCATTTTTCGTTCGAATAGGTCATTGCGGATAGAATTTTATAACTGCAATTTATGTTATTATTCTTGAAGATTTGCCTGTTATTTTTTAATTTCGTCATCAGCCGTTAGACGTCCACTGCTGGTCATTGAGCTCCTCCAGGTGGAGGGATTTGGGCCGTCTACCACCACGCTGGTCCAATGAGGGTTAATGGGGAGCTAAAACCTCGTTTGTTGATTAGCAGGGTACACCACGAACAGGAGTGAGGTGGGCTTGGGTCCCATGAGTTGTTCTGTGGGATCCTTTACACCCCTTTTTTTATTTATTATGTTTATGTTTTTCGAATATATAGTACATTAGCATTTGAAAATTTTAAAGCCTGCTAAATCCAAAGCTAGATGAATTCACAACGATTTTTTATTATTAATTAGTATATATTTTACCGGAAATGTATGTAATCAGTCATTGTATACAAATCCTTGGAAATGTGTACAATTCGGATACTATTTAGGAAATGTATATTGTTTGAAAAACTATTTAATGCATAGATATCCTAAGAAAATGTATAAATTTCCTCGGAATTGTATAAAATTCCAATATTGTATTAAGAAATGTATAAAGTAAATGCTTTCTGTTATAAAACACGTTGTTAATAATATATTTTTGTTATAACACTTATTGAGACAATCGGGTAACAGTCATACCGTAAAATAATAATATGTTCATATTATCTTACTAATTAAAACTTCTAAAATCAACTATCTATTAACTGTTAACGTATCACAAAATCAACTTATATTTATTCATATAAAATCAAATGATTTTAGGAATTACATACTTTTCCTAGAAATTGTATACAATGACGGATAACATACATTTCCGTTAACATATACATAAATGTAATATTTAAAACAATCAAACAACTGAACATATGTTTTTTTGGGTTCTGTATAGGTTTTCTACTGAAAATTTAACTTTGTAAGAATTGTTCATATCAGTGTTGGTTTAAAATTGATTTTAAAATCTTCTCAATGTCATAATTGTTTACGATTGTTTTTTTTTCCCTGTCTTGTGTATATATAATTGTTGTAACTTACGTCATAATCAAACAGCAGGTAATTTTCTAAGTTTTAACAAAATACACCCGGCAACCGGGCGTGGTACGGATGAATCAGAATTATGGGTTTGCATTGTTCTCTTTGTGTTTCTCAATAGCCTAGCATTTGTATAGTCTAGACAGTGCAATGTTGGATCTGCGCTTATTTTATGTTACTGTATTGTATATAAATAATATAAATAATTTAATTAATTAACTACACAAGTCATGGTCTAGTACTCATAGTATCTCCGGACCAAATATGTATTTGTTTGAAAATGACTATATTAACGATGCGAAAAGCTGAGGACCGCATTTGGTGGAAGACATTGTAGGAAGGCTCATATTTTTTTATTCTTCGCGACGACAAGACGAGCAAGGCTTTCACCTGATAGTAAGTGATACGCCTGCACCTAAAAAGGTAGCTAAGTTGTATAAACAACACCACCTTGCGCTCGTCGCCTTGTGACATAAGGTGTTAAGTCTCGTTGCTCCAGTAATTTCACTAGCAAATATAATCCAGCACTGGATCGGTAATGGCTGATGATGATGATAATGATAATATTACCCAAGCAAACTGAACAATGTTCGATAACAACAGTCAAATCGTATAGTATTGTATTTCATTGCAGTGTTCTTCTAGAAGCCATCAATATTACTGGTTCTGGGATTTAAGGAAATCAATATTAGCTGTTTGAAGAATATTAGAATTTTCCTCTAAAATTAGCGTTTTTTCGTTGTAGCAATAAATAAATCTTGAAATCAAGTAGAGTTTTGAATCATTCCGCAATGATTTGACATTATGCAATGATTCACCGGCGCAATGTCCCGTGGACGCTGGTGGTGGTTATTACGCGGTAAATTGGTATTTTTGGCAATGTCTCCCAAGTCGGCACCGAAATGTCCCATCGCGTTGTTACCAATATTTTTATATGATCACATTTTTATGGCATTGGCCATAAAGTAATATAGTATAGCTTCAATTTATATAACTTTGGATTGTATTTCAAATACTAAGAATTCAATAGCATCTTCTATAGTTTATATACATAATACTTATTTTAACTTTTAAACTCATAATGTTGCTAGGTGATTAAAAATTTAGTTTCTTTAATACGTTTTGAATTATTATCTGAAGATTTACATTAAGTATAATAAAAACTTATTTTACTCGCGATATGTTGTACTGTTATATATATAACGTAATTAAAAATGATGTAATTAACGCAGAATGATGTTACTATAATCTAGCCACTATCTTAGAGATATCTTAATTGGACCATCAGTAATGTTATACGAAATTTTAATTTAAATATTCTGGAAAGTTTTTTTCTAATTTTTTTAAGTGTAACATTGCTAGTTTGTCAACACTGTAGTGTATACTATTGATATGTTCCTCATTATGTATAAAGTATAATAACAAATCTTTTATGTTGGGCTTTATTAGTGATGGTGGAAGGTTTCCGTTGATGGAGACCATCTAAGACAACCATTGTCACATATTTCTGACGACAGTAGTGTTATTGCTGTGTGTTTTGCAGGGCGTTGTAGATAGTGAGATTACTGGTGTGACCAGTCTTATGGCGATGAGCGCAATGTGGTACACGGTTTATTAGTATTCTTTTAGTAAAAATCTGGAATAGTCTATATTTTTTTATTCTTTAATAAAATTGATACTATTTAATAAAAGTAACATAGTGTCACAAAGGCGAACTTAACCCTAAAAAGAGTTCTCTTGCAGCATACCCAAATAAGAAGAAGAAACTATTTTAATTATTTGTTTAGGTGTACCGTGTACTAGTAATAGTAACGTATAAGGAACATATATAGCAAGTGTACATAGTGGTAAAGATAAAATATGCAACTACAGGTGAAGATAATAGTCTTTAACTCTTATCTTAAAGATAGGTAAGGAGGGACAGGCGCGGATACCATGAGGAAGAGCATTCCAGAGTTTCACTGCTTTTACCGCAAAAGAATTACTGTACCGTGTGGAAGAATGCGTTGGTATTATGAGAAGTAAAGATTTAGAGCAGCGACATTGAGATCCGTAGGGAACAAGGTACTCGAAGCGCTCACAGAGATATGAAGCAGAATAAAGTCTTAATTTCTATGAACTTTAGCACTGATATCGAACTCGCTAACCACCGTGACATGAGTGGCGAGTACGACTAAATACCATCAATTGGAGACACTGGTCCAACAGTGGATATCATCAATAGGCTAAAATTTAAATTATTGTAGAGTGGTTTGTGGAAAAATTGATTAGATGTCCTATTATTTATATATAAATTAGGATAACTTCATAAAGTTTTTAATATAATTCACGTAAAACTCTGATGTGATCGGAGCTCATCAATTTTGTTACAAAAAGGTTTTCTCGTTTTGGTTTAGACATTTATGAAGTTGGAAACAAAATACATTTGCAGTCTTAAATATCGGAACATCAGTAATATATCACCGGGAGTGATGAATTGTGCTAGCAATGAATCAGGCGGCACGCGCCGCAGAATACGGTGCCGACGGCGACCTGCTGATGTCTACTGCCTACACCAACTATTTATGGACGACACGAGTTTATCGACCACCGCGTTTTACCATTACATTTATTTCTTTTTTTTATATAGAATTATGCATTACCATACACAAAATCTTTTACTGTGTACGCTGTGAAGCTATGGAACTCCCTACCTCCCTCTATTCGATGCAGTGAAAGTATTAAATCGTTTAAAAAACTTGTCAAAGATCACTATCTGCAGCTCTAA
>DWLS01001725.1:0-20512 GCA_018246255.1 Pachliopta kotzebuea | reverse complement strand
GAAATCTTTAGTTGCGGTCGCGTTAACACGTAAGTACCAAAAGAAGTATTAACTTTAATGATAATAACTAAATTTACTTACGATTATTTAAATTTATTATTAGAGCATATCTATTATGTTAACAGGTTTGGTATGATATGCACGCCCGCGAAGCAGTAATATCAGCATTGCAGAAATCTTTGGAAACACTCTCCATGGATTACGTAGATCTATATCTTATACAGACACCCATTGCACAATATGTGAGTTTACATCCATATAAGTATTTAGTAAGCAGGACTTTTTTCATTAGGAAATTGATCGTTCGCTTTGTCCTGTTTCAGCCTAATTTGACTTGTGCGCCCATAGATTACGTTGAAACTTGGCAAGGTATGATTGACGCAAAGGATGAAGGCCTTACAAGATCGATTGGACTGTCCAATTTTAATGAACATATGATCGATAGAGTCATCGAGAACACTTGCGTTAAACCGGCAGTTGTAGAGATTGAAGTAAGTAAAATTACCAACTCATATTTTTTTCTCTACTCTTTGTAATTTATTGAGTCTGTCCGCTGCAGTGATGTACAAAGTATTTAAATTTTGTGTAGAACTACAATACTAGGCGACAAGAGGAGCAGGACCTTCATCTGATGATAATACGCCGAGCATTACCATTATTGCGTTTAACACTGCACTTCGTGCACTTATCAAAAACAAAGTTAGGCCTCGTAACAATTATTTTTTCAAATGTCATTAAAAGTGACGGTAACAATATTTTTATCATTTCAGGTTAATCTGCATATACAGCAACCTTCGATATTAGAATATTGCTGCCGCAACAACATCGCTGTGTTAGGTTACACGCCTTTCGGTTCAATTTTCCCGGATAAAGCTCTGCCTGGAGCACCGGGACCAAGGATTGACGATCGCGTTCTTCAGCAGGTAGCCAACAATCACAACAAGACCGTACCACAAAATATTCTTAGATATTTGGCAAGTGTTTCCACGTACATTATTTGTACGATTGCAATGCGTCAGCGCCTTTGTTTGTTCTCATATTTTTCAAATTCTTTACAGCTTGATCTTGGTGTTATTCCTATACCAAAATCTACGAATAAGTCAAGAATAAAAGAGAACATCGATGTATTCGACTTTAGATTGTCGTGGGATGAACTGGTCCTGCTTGGAGGCTACGATGTGAACTACAGAAGTGGCCTGAGTTGGTCCGACTCACCTTACTGCGCAACAAGAATCACTTCGTTTTAAACATTTTAGTTATTTAAAGTTCATTTTGAATGAGTCTAGAGTTCACAGATTCTATGGAGATAATTTATTGTCCTTTTCGCTTTTCGACTGCTATGGTCACAGGGCCTATAGAGATTATAAGTTCAATGACATTCGCATAAATTTAAGAAGCAATTATTGTTTATGATGTACTTTATTCTACGATACATACACTATTAACTTTTTATCACATTTGTGTATCGGTAATTTTTGTCTAACTTTACTAGTAGTAGCTGTAATGCCCCGGAGACTATCTAAATAGCTAAAACCGCCGCTCCTATATCTACCACCAAACAGTAATGTACAAAGTTAACTGTGTTTCGGTTTAAAGGGTGCAGTAAGGTAGTGAAACTACTGGGGTAACGACACTTAACGTCTCAAGACGATGTGCGAATTGTGGTGTTAGGTGTTACTTAAAGTCTGTTAAATGCCTTGACTCGTCACCTTGTCGATTAAAAAAATGACGAATAATACGAGCAGGACGCTCACTCGGTGTGATACACTTGACTATTACAATGTGATAGTATATTTATACAGCACTTTAATCCAGAATATGTTAACGTTTGCATGCTCCTGCTTGACGACAAAAATATCAGTTATAGCGGCACTTACTAAAGTATTCACCACTTAGGTCGATGCTAAATGAATATAAGAAAATATTTATTTGAAAAGGAGCCGCAATCATCTTGTGAAGAGGTGTATATAAATAATACAACTAAATTATAATTAGTTATAGTTTATTTCAATCAATTGTAAGTTATACAGGTGTAGTTACCACAAAATGCCCCGACTAAGTTACATATTAAATATAAGCTACCGGCTGATCTATAATTGATATAATATTAACATATTAGAATATAATTAAATACATAACTAAGTGAATCTGATTATTTGGCGTTTGTTTAAATTAAAATGAGTATGATCAAAAATATTTCATACTAACTTTATTACAATTTAGCTCGACACTATGCTACCACTATATGTAAGTTTAACAATTTTAGAGTCGACAAAATAACAAGCAGCTACACTAACACTATTCCAGCAGCCGAAATCGTTATAAAGAATTTTCTACATATATATATCGATGAGGGATTACACGCAGTCGAATTATTAATAAGACACTATAGCTGGCCTTAGTTTACTTACCTTTAGAAATATTTAGTAGTTAGAGACAAAAACTTCTTGTGGTTATCGACAAACTGAAAATATCCATCGATATCCGCGACAAATATTCATATGTACAAAAACCACAAGATGTTAAAGACTACGTACAGATAATAAAATGTTTATAAAATAACAACTACTGCTAATACATATATCTATTCTATCAGAATTGGTGTTTCAATACCTTCAGTGGACGAATCGCTTTCGCGGGCATCTCCTTTATAACCTATAAATAACTCATATTAATACAATAGTATTTATGTTATATTAAGCGAAAACATCGATTTGGTTAAGGCACGTGACGTGTTTACTTTTCTTTTCAATGTATATAAAATCCTATTTTTCTAATATAGGAATTACTCCGTTACGTTATTAATATTAACATGCTCCAATGCTATTTTAATAAATGTTAATGGGTTAATATAAAAACGTACAATACGATACACAAATTTTAGTCAAACACTAGTACAAACTACTAAAAACAAACAGCTGTCAACATAGTTGCCAGCTCTGAAAAGTCAAGAGTCGATTACTACATCTACAATTAAAACCATATACATAATAAGAGATTGCATTGAAATTAATAAAACCAATATATTCATGCAAACACACAACAAAACAGAGATCTAAATGTTTCATTGATAGTTCATTTAGCAGTGGATATTTATGAAAATAAAGTACAAAATGGGTGTGGAGTTTGTGGGTAATAAGAAAAAAAATGTGTTATTTAATATTAATAAAATTGCACCGAACGTTTACTACGTCTATTATAGACTTTATAATCACACAATAATTAATAACTTATTACGTAGTTGTCTATGGCACACACTTCCTTACCTGCCTTTAGGTTAGCTATGGATTTGCAGTCTATGTATAGTCTGTTTCAAAGTAAACAACATACATACCTCAACTTTGGTTATGAATGGGTTTTGTACTGATATAATATTTTTATAAACCCATAGTTGCATTTCGAATTTTGTACTTTCAGCTGCGAACTTTCCAAATGATTGCGTATGCACTCAATTTGAAATATAATGCAAATAGTTAATTATAAGATTATAATATAAGGCATCGATAATAAGGACCCATCGCTGGGTTAGCACTTTGTGAATTGAAAGCCTGAAATTTACACGATTCCATTGTAATCCGTAATTTTTTAGCTTTAAATCCAATCGAGAATATATGTTAAAATTTTTTGTTTTCAACAATTTAATTAAATTTCTATTAGGCCAATGGAATCGGTAAGTATTCTCAGGTGTATATTAAACTTCTTTAAAAGATCAACTACAATAAACATTTTGATGTAAAAAATAAAAAAAAATCTTAAATATCTCGTTCGTACCGTTAGGTACAAGCACTGCGTCGCTACGAACGTCCATAAATAAACTATTTTAGCACCTCTGATTATGTCCTAAATCTATAAAAGGTCCTCGTAATAATTTAGTACACAACAATATCCAATATAAATAAGTTGTAAATGTAGTAAAATGGTTATATCGTAACTATCTCATGTTTCCTGTAGACGATATATAAAATTCATCATGCAATGTATAATAATCTACCATTTACTTATATATACCAATTTTAAAAAGAGAGAGTAATCATAAATATATATGGATATAAAAATGAATATAATTTTTATGTCATTATCACAAGGACCGTGTAAACTACCATAATTTAAAATAAGTATATATCCTCTTTTTATAATAATTTGAATTTTATGAAAATGCATCACGTCATCTGAATACACTTAAAGCGTTAGAGAACTTTTAACGACACACACACGAATAAATAGATGCCAAGCTTAGAAGTTGCCAAATTTCTTCGTAACTGTGGAACTGGTCTCCGATTTGTGAGAGCTGGTCATTACGGATTTCCGCTCGATGGTTTCCGATGTGATCGTTTGCTTGGAAAACTTGTTGTCCATATTATCGATTTCTTTGACCAGATCAGCGGGTTTTTTAACTTTAGTCACACTCGTTGTCGTCTGGTAGTCGGACGTCTGGAACTCCGACGGCCGCATGAACGAGCGGCTGGTGTCTGAGCTCAATTTCGACTCCAGCGTGTTGAAACGTGAATCGAGGGTGCTGTATCTGGAATCGTTGTCGAATGATTTCGATAGCTCGTCGATACCTTCGAGCTTTATCGGTTCGTATTTCGTACTGGTACTCGTCATGTTCACTGGAGACGAACTATAGATCTTGGTGGTCGTGATCTTCTGGGTGCCGTTCGGTATCTCCTTGACTTCGGTAGTAGTCTCCTCGTGGTAATTCGGACCACCGTAGCTGTGAACCTCTTTGCCATACGGCGAAGAAATCCTTTCAAAAGTTGGAGTTGGAGCTTTTACAATGTCCATGGAGTTTTTCGCAAAGTCTGTAAATTGACTGGTCTCATACTTGGACGGGGTGGATGTGGCAAATGGAGATTTGACCTCTTGTCTCATTTCGGAAGAGACGAATTCCGTTTTCGGATAGCTCTGGTAGGATTCGCTTTTCACAGTATATTCCGAATGTTTTGTGCCACCTGGGATTGATTCGGTTGATTTTTGATGTTCAGAGAATGTCTGCCCAACCCCATCGAATGGTGATTTGGGTGTAGTGGGTTTTTTGAGAGAAGAGTAGACAGGTTCCTTATCGTCGAACTTTAAATCTCTGGCATTAAACTTAGGACTCAGCGGTGACGGAAGTTTCTGAGTGTCGTATCGCTGCTCCTGCTTACTGAACTGATATTGGCTGGATTGATTGGACTCGAACTGACGCAGCTCCTCCGTTTTAGTGTACTCGTTAATAGGTCGCGGTGTGTCGTAGAGCCTGGTCTCGTAGCTGCAATATTCGATTAATAATTTAGTTTGTCATGCGGACGCGCGAGTCACAATAAATTGTATTTAATTTCCCGCAACCGAAAAGAAAAGGAATGCGTAAACCAACACCGTCATGCTTCATGCGTTAGAACATTAATCACAATAAAATATAGATTTATTACTTGGAAATCGGGTGTGTAAGAATAAACAGCGAATCAGCTCGTCGACGAGAACATGAAAGAGGATTTTAGCACAAATCGTCTCTGAAATGCGGAATGGTAAACATGGGGGTAAAGTTTTGGTTGTGAACGAATATTTTAACATTTCGGTGGTGATGGGGTAGTGTTGGTGAGCTACCCTGTGCGCAAAGGATGGAAGAGCCAGAACGAACCCAATTAACTAGCGTTGTCCTCGTACTTTAGAAGGGAAATGCGTCTCGGCGGCGGGGGCGGCGGCTTCTCCCTCTTGTAGAATACGCGCTCGACATCCTGCATCTCGTCCGATATCAAATAAGCGGTGCGCACTTCGGGCAGTTGCAAAGACTTCACGACAACCGTCTCCTCCGTCGAGCTCGTCCTATTTGGTTAGGTTAATCACCCGCATGCAGGTTAAGGGACGGGAGGAAAAGAAAAAAAAACAATAATTAGTTGTTAGTCGCTACTTATTAGTCTAAGCCAGTGATTCCAAATATTTATAATACATTTTTAACTTTATAATTATATAGTAGATTCTGTAATTTGGGAAGCACTGGCCGTTACGTAGATGTGACAACGGATTACAAGCTGCAGTGTTGATACACAAACTGTGTCTTATGTACAGAACGATGTTCGGAATGTCGCGGTGGGCGGAAGCGGCACGTGTAACGTGTACATGGAACATTAAAAAAGACCGAAAACCGGCCTTTAAGCTCATTGTCACAGCGACTTACTCGTATTTCATCGTTCTATCATTACTGGATGTATTTTCTCTGCAAATGAAATATTGCTTGAATATCGATTTAGTTACGGCTACACTTAGGCATTTTCAATCTAATACCATTTAATAGGGAATACGTATATATTTTTTTTTGTGACGTTATGGTTTACTCTTGACCGCGTCGTTTATAGAAAGAGCATTTTGAATTTTTTTTAATTATAGTATTGAATAAGAATAAAAAAATACATAAGTATTCCCCATTACCATGTTAGACAACCTATGTAAAGATGATTAAAATTATTAAAGATAAAAATTAACAATTCGAAGCGATGCGTTTGTTTGCAATATACTAAGAGTCTTGAATCTCGTTGGAGTTATACAATAATATTATAAAGTAATCTTAAAAACTAAGAATAAATGCCGAACAGCTTCTTGCCATGGTTGCAACGATAATATACCCTATCGACTGGTCAGTCAGATGCAGAAGAAAGCAGCCTTAAGCCTTCCATGCATTATTACTATAGAATAGATTACTAGCATAAATATTAGTTACAGCATTTTAGGGTTGTGAAGAATTACAATGTCCAATATTTTATTAAATAAAAAATTCTGGATATAAATAGACCATTCATAAAAAAATACATAAAATGTACCATTAATATAAACAAAAGAAATTTTCGGATAATTATTTAAACACTAACCAAATACTGTTTAGGGTAAAACTTGATATAGTTGGTCACTCCCAAAATTCGATCATTTGCATATACTAAGCAACATTTTTGCAACATGTTGCCAGAATCGAATGTTGATAGAAATCATTTTAATATTATGTTGATAAAATACTCGCATGATGGTGTGGCTTAACCAACGATACCAATTTACCAGACTTATCAAATAGCGTTAAATTTATTGATGAAATATAAAAAATTATAATAATTGCGATATCACGATCTTTCTGCAAGATATATGACACTCAGGTACAAACAAAAAGGTAAAAAAATTTATCAATTAAGTAAATGTAATTTTGTATAATGAGTAATTAGTTTAATTTGTACCCCTAAACGGAAATAGATCCTCCATAAAGTTTAAAAAGTTTATAATCAAATTTAATACAAACCTTACATTATTTAAATTTAGATTAAACTATTACATTGTTATTACTAATATAAGTACTATATAATTTTTTAGTATAGGCACGAATTATAAGGTGATAATGAAGGCACTTTGTACAAGAAGACTTGCGTAGAAGTAAATCATCTGTCCAAGTGATCCGATGGCAGCGTGGAAAGAAGCAATGATGAATTAAAATGTTGCAATTTTAGTTACATACTCGATCGATCGTAGCTTAGATTTAAGTTAACTTTTGTTTATAATCATCAAATCATGAATATAAAGTTAATTGTGTATTAATAACGATGAAACAAAACTTAACGATATAGCTTTAACTATGAATTCTACGAAGTGATTCCCGTGTTTATAACAATATGGTGCTACTTAAGTAGATATACACCGTCCAAGGCAGTGCTTGTCGCCAAGAGACATAAGATATTAAATCTCGTTACCCCAGTAATTTCACTAGCCACAACGCTCTTCAAATCAAAGCACTGTAACATTTATAAACCATAGTATAATTATTTTACTGAATTAGTTATTTATTAATAGTGTATATATTAGGTTAGTAACTATCTTTTTTCTATGTACGAGTATAAAAAATATTGGATGAATCAATCTTTTTTTTCTATTTTTTTTGTTAAAATCTGTTTAATACAGTGTTTCTTTTTATTATAAAAACATCGCAGGAACAAAAGTGAGGGGATGAAGAAAGTCACAGTTCAGGCATGAGGCATACCATTTCAAGAAGAAGTTAAAAAAGATTAATAAAATTTTTGGTCTAAAAGTTATTTTTGAATATTTTTAAATCCAAGCTATGATCAATAACACACGGTATCAAACTTACCGTGTGGTGAACCCTTCGTAGTTTTGTTTGGGCGTTTCCTCCTGCGGCCTGAAGCTGGAGAATGTGGGACTCTGCGCCGAGAACTTTTCTTCTCTAGGGTAGCCGTTTGTGTTGTAACCGTGCTGGCTGCTTTCCGACTTCAAGATAGGGCTGGTAAGCGCTCCATGAACAGACTGGTTGAGGCCAGATACATGGTGTGATATATTGGTTGTGTTCTGTGTTATGTTGGTAGTGTTTTGTGCCGAGTAAGTGCTGTTCGGACTATAAGTTGTGTTCGCAAAACTGCTGTTCGGTGTCTTGAATCTAAAACAAAATTTCGTAGATAATAGAAAATTAAAGGACGAAAGTTTCTGTTTCCGTAGATTGCGGTCTACTACTACCACATATACTACATATATAATACCTCAGTAGGTAGGTACCACCACAGCACCTCTGTCTACCGTCAAATAGAATAGAGTAATTATTACTGTGCCTCAATTTGAAGAGCGCGTAACTAGTGAAATCTCTGTGGCAACGGGACAATGTCTTTTAATTTAAGGCATCGAGCGCAGTTTATTGTCTATAATGTTAATTCCTGCTACATTGTTACGAGCAGGTGACACACACAATGTGAGTGTATTGCCTGTCTTATTGCTACGTGAAATAAAATAAACAAAATTAATAAGATCAAAATGAAATTAATTACAAATAGTAATGTAGAGACCATAACTTTCATCACAGTCTGTCTTCTTGAAAACTAGGGGTGTATTTGTGATCAATGAATACAAGTTGTGTATATTCTACATGCCAAATCAATTATCTGATTTAATAAAATTAATGTGACATTATACTCAGGCTAAAGTATCCTGGGCCTTATTAACTACCGGAAAACAAAAATTATATTATGGGGGAAGGCTGATCAGATATAATTATAGTCACCTGTGAGTTGCGGACGCGTCGCTCGAGTATCCTGCGAGATGAACGTCGGTGTCGGTGTCGTCTCCGGAAGTATCTCCGGCTCGAAGCTTGTACTTTGCCTGACGGATTGCCGTGAGCCGACCCCGCGCCTCCTCCAACTCTTTCTCTATACGAAGCACTTCCGATCTGCGAAAAATAAGAATGTGACCATGGAATAAAATATTTTAAAGGAAAACATACTGTACATAAAAGGCGATGTGGAAATTCTTATCATATAATGAAATGTATACAACACAAATTATTTGTTAATGAAAAAAAAAATTAATGAAATTAATTAGCGTTTAGTCCATTTCAGTGTTTTAAAGCGTTGATAATGAAAAATTGTGTTGATTCCCCTGGAACAAGACCGAAATAATCTTTCTTTCTCTTGATGAGGATGGATAAAAACAAAAACATATGTATTTTAATTACCGAGCATCAATTTCTTGCGCGATTCCGCCGACCATGCGCCGGTTAAGCACGAGGCTGCGCTCATCGTCACAGTGTATGGCATCGCGTGCGGCGCGCACCAGATTATCCGTGGATCGGATCACCTCCGCGCCCGCCGCTTGCAGTCGCCGCGTTGATTCAGAGGACGGATCGGCTTTCACCTACCATTTACAATCCATATACCTCTAAATACATAAGCGAAAATCTAACACATACTATGATTATAACCAAAAGGCAATGAGATAACTTTGAATTGATTCTTAAGTGCATTTCGTGCAGGAAACAGTCTGATATTTCATATAGTAAAAATTCACACGTAATCTAAGCAACTAATTATTATTTATGTCCTAATTTCGATGTCTGAACTAGACGAATTAAAACCTCTAATTATAACGACAAATTGTTTTAATCTTGTACACATGAAGAAGCGTAATTAATTAAAGATTTTGATTGTTTGTAACTATGAAACACTCTTGATTGTAACGATTTTTACTAGATTTTTACTTAATTGATTAGGGTTATTACTTATTTTAATAAAGATTAAAAACTGTTTTTATTTCATTATTATCTTTCCTTTTCTATATTGAGATTTTTGCTTCCGACACATTTTATCAAGATATATTAAAAACAGTTATTTATTTATTACTCTTAAAGTCAACACTGTTCACCGAGGAAAACATTATTTTGCTGTTGGTGTACCTTGCATGCTACGAGCAATTGTGCAGTAGATGAGGCGACTTGGCGTGCGCTGGATATTAACCGCTCTTCGGATGCTGCACCTTGGACCAGTGCGTTAGCTGCTTCCACTAGAGCATGCGCAGCTGCCGCTACCAGCCTTGCGGCCGATACCAGACCCTCGGACCACTGGCCGTCATCAGAAGACGAGGCAGGTCGTCGAGCCACCTTACCCTGTACATTTTTTTTTTACAATAAATTCCTTATGTTTAACATTCATTAAGAAATATATACAACAATGAAAATATCAGTCTTTATACTGGACATCAGGTAACGGTTTTCTAACCGTCAGTGCGGTCGTCAATATTCTCATCATTACTTTTTATATACAAATGAACAATAAATGTATATTTTTTGGTAATCTGCCGAGATAAATACAGAATTTTTAGTGTCAATTGAACAAGTACCTGATCGATGAGTTCGCGTTGTGCTGCTGAAGCAGCACGTACAAGAGCAGACGTGGCAGTAATGATGGATTTGGCAGCTTCCAAGATCATCTCGTCGAAGTTCAGAGTCTCGTCTGCCTCCTATGAACAAAAGGCATATATACATTTTTAAATATACATTATAACCATAAACGTGGGTGTACATGGCAAAGTAATAAAATTTGTTTGTATGTTAGTCCAGAATCTTCTTTCTTCTTAATGGTGTTTTCGATCACGATCGATAGGTAATATGTTTGATTCCCGGGTGATACTTAGATACAACCAAGAATATCAAACATATCTTACCGATACGTGTCAACTTCGTCACTTCTTTCTTGGTTAACAACTCTTGTATCCAACAGATAAATTGTTTACAATTGGCGGTGAACCCAATAAATAAAAAAGACGGAATAGTGTGGATGGCAACAAAGAAGTAAATAATACTAGGATTGTCAGGGGGAGATTTTTGATGAATTATACCGTCCTCGGTGTTTTAACGGCCTCC
The DNA here is from genome assembly GCA_018246255.1 of Pachliopta kotzebuea. Taxonomy (NCBI): domain Eukaryota; kingdom Metazoa; phylum Arthropoda; class Insecta; order Lepidoptera; family Papilionidae; genus Pachliopta; species Pachliopta kotzebuea. Next base: position 9,360 of record DWLS01001725.1, on the reverse strand, counting down.
GTAGCGCAACGGTATTTGATAAAATTTGTATGGTGCCATTTGTCTAAAGCATCTATTTATTTATTATATTAATATTATAAGACTGCCGTCGTAAGGGCACTGCTGGGTTTTTGCTGTCAACACACTTTAATGTTTAGCCTTAATGTCATTTTATAACACATGAAATTGAGGACATGTAATACGCCAATTGTCGTCAATGATAGTCATAGAAATGTACCTGAAGCTTTGGCGGCTTGCGCGGTCGCAAGGCGTCTAGCTTGCGTGCAGCTGCGTCGATAGATGCGGCAGCACCAAGGAGTTCCGCTTCGGCGATCACTGTCGGATCCTCAGGGTCAACCCACTCTGAACCTGAAACAGATGTTATTTTTATTAATGAGCAAAACGTACTTTTACGTATAAAGTACCTCTCTTACAAGGAGAGAGTAAAGACCGTATATCCGCCATGACAATGAAATGCTGGTTGGGAAGTTACTTGTCCTCGAAAATTGTTATTCTAGGAACATCAAGATTTTCTCAAAATATTTTCACTCATTTACAACTTCCATTATATTTAATAGTACTTTCACTTTTGTTAATTACCTTTAAGTAGTTCAGCAGCGGCAAGCATATCGGCCACGGCGCGTGCCACGCAGCGAGATAAGTCAGGCAAGGCTGAGCGCGCCTCACCCCCCGGAGCAGCAAGGACAGCCTGAAGCAGCGCCCTAAAAGCCTCGCCCGCAGCACGAGTCGCTTCCAATGTGCGCGTGCGCAACTCTTCTGATTCCGCAGCTTGTGCAGCCCCCTATTTATTTTGTGAATAATTTTTTAGATTAAACATTAATATTCTAAATCTTTAATTAGATTTATGTAGCTAGGATGCTTATAATTAACTTATGCATTAAATGTCCATTTTCTTTTTTAAAAAATATTAAAAGATTTTAAACTCTATTAAACATTAATACAAGAATTAACAAAAGTAAACAATATCATGAGTATTATATTAATACCTATAGGCATGATATCTGTCGTTTAAGAAAGCGGTAATTCGTATTCTGCATATAATTTCGGATTAAAATAATAAAATAACACGAGACACTTGCCTTCGCTGCAACCATCATATCGACAACAGTCTTGCGTCCAAGATTAGCAGCAGCTGTGAGTTGATCCTGACTGCCGGCGCCAGTGGCGCTGCCTGCCGCTACTGCACGTGCGGTTGCAGCCGTCATTAAGCGTGTACAACGAACCAATTCCTCCGGTGTCGCGGTCGATTTTGGCGGGGAAGGCGACATAAGAACCTGCAACATCATACATTTAAAAAAATAGTAATAATAAATGCCGTCATATTACTAGAATTTACATTTACATTACGAGCACGTTATTCATTCATGTAGAATTGTGACAGTATATGTTAGATAAAAATGTGGATTTCCAAATGTGCGGTAACTTTTAATGATAATTTATATTTCTCATACATAAATTTAAATGTTAAATATTAGGAAACTGTAACTGGACACTAAATAGATAAACAATACAATATTTTTATAGTAGCTAACATATATTAATCCTCATATATTTTTCGAACTATTTATAGAAAATTCTCAATTCACCTCAATTTCTTGAGATATCGCTTCAATTGTGGATTCCAGAGCTCTAGTGCCGCGCGTGTGCTCGTCTTCTACAGCCTTTACAGTTTTTAGCAGTGACGTTACGTTCGTCACCATCACCTGTACATGAAATAGCATAAATTAAAAATAAATAAACAAAACCAAAAAAAATTAATCAAGTTTAAACGACGTTAGTGACTATTAAAACGCAAGAAGTTATAAAAATAATACAGATAATAAACTAAACAAAGCAGTGTGTAGCTGCACCATATTATTATTAAAAAAATACCCAAATAATAGAACAACTCCCAAAAAAATATAAAGCATGTTTTATATCCATCTGCGATATTATATTTACCAGTTAAAATTTGCATAATTTTTGATAATAAATTTCTATAAATATGAAAGTTACACCAAATTATAATACATATATTAAAAAAGGGTTTACGTGTAATGCACTAAAACGAAATCCATACTATAAATATAATATATTCTGTTATATTGTTTAATAATATTAGGCCAAAGTACAAACAATTGTCAATTTACAAGATTTTTAAAGTTTTGGGTTGCCAAAGATCATGAAAATTAAACGACATATTAATCCCACAAGCTATAACAATCAAAATATATCAAGCTCATGCTATATGCAGGAAACCCAAAAGCTTTCAACCATAATACAAATAAATAAAGTATATATGTACATGTAAATACAAAGCTGTTTGTGTGTACGTCAATATTGGACTTTCAAAGGTTCGCTGTGTGTTATAAAATGAAAGCTTGTGGTTTTATACAGTTATTTTATATAAATATTAAGCGGTGATCTGTGTTACCAGATACCGTGAGATGGAGCGACTTGCGACATTTCACACGAAATGTGTTTAGTAGTGATGTTTCGTGTTATCGATAAAGACCTAAGGTCGGAAAAATCATGCCACACAGAGGGCGTTACAAGAAAAGAAAACTAAACACATTTCTAAATCCTATGATTTGGTCAACTGAGCTTAAAATGATTGAGTGCGATGATGTCATAAACATAAAGACACGTTTATCAGTCTTTTTAAACAACGGTCAAAAGATACATATGAAAGATAAAACATGTATGTTTAAGACATCAACACGTGATTTAAGAAGAGAAAAGAACGACAACAATGATCCGATGATCCAAACACCAGACAACATGACAAGCGACTCTTCTCAACACCATGCGGTCCACTGCGTGCTCTGCATGATTCGTTTGTTAGACGCTGTGCACGGTCGGTTAATGTACAGGCTATTTAGAAATCTGACCGAGTCATTGTCGCGCGTAGTCACATCCTCGCTCTCTCGGAATCTGCTGTTCGTTATCTCGTCCAACATTCTAAGCTGCTCCTCCATTCTACTGTTAGGTCTAGACCGTCTTGAGTTATTTCTATACTCCATTATTGCACGGATTCTATTTAAATCTTCCTCGGTAGTTTCCTTCTTATTCAGCATTGCTTCATAGAAATTCCACCAATTATCAATAGTACCGAATTGTTGTTCTCTATTCTTTAAAACATCTTCGTAAATTGTCCACCAGTTGTTAGCGTAGTATTCTAAAGGATATGTGCGAGTCATATCGAAGATTTCTAGATTATTCACAAAGTCTCGATTATTTCCCTTTGAACTGTTCAGCATATGACTACCATTTGATGACGTGTAACTATTTTTGACATTTTTTTCTCTTGAGTGAATGTTGAAAACTACATTTTTATGGAATGATGAAGGCACCGTTTCAGTGATTATTTTTTCATTTCCCTTTATACCTGCTTCATTCTTGTAGTTCCTTATCACTTCCTTGTAGTACTTTTCAAGCAAACACAATTCTTCATAAGTGTACTTTGACACATCTATTTGACTATAAATATTAATAATATCTTGAATGTTTACTACTTTCTTCTTTCTACTTTCTATTTGAATATTAGATAGAGCTTTTAGTTTCTCAATGAGAGGATCGAAACCTTTATAAATAAAGTCTTTTTTCGCAAAGTCAATCAATTTTAGGACTATGTCTTCATATTTCTTGTTGTATTTCAAGTCTATATTAACTGCTTTCGATTTATCGACTTCTTCGATAAATGTTTCTAACGTTTCTTTTTCCTTTTCATACTTATCTATTTCAGTTTTGATTTCTCCTAAAACCAATTCGTGTCCACTAAAGCGTTCTAAATCTCGCCTAGTCTGTTCCATTTTCTCTAGGTTTCTTTTAGCTATGGCTTTCCACCATTCAGTATCATCTTGAAACAATTTCCAAAACTCTAATTTAACTTCTTTTGTTCTAGATTGAGGCCTCATAGAGATTTCATGTGATTCATCTTTTTGGTGTACCGGACTATCAGCTTGCGGAGTTACGGAGGTAGGACTGTCATCTAAATTCACAGGTTTTACTTTTTTCACTTTAAATATTGGACTTTTTAGTTTCGGCGTTTCTTCGGGTGGTAATTTTCTTTTAGAAACCGTAATCTGTACTTTTTCTGTTTCAATTGCACTTTTAATTACCTCGTTTTTAATGGTTTGGGACGGAATGTTGATTTCAGAATCAAGGTCTTCTACAACTTGCGACAGACGTTTCATTTCATTGTCTAAATCTGACGACGCCTTCATTCTCCTTAAAGTTTCTTGTTTTCTTTTCCCATCAACTTTTTCACTTATTTGTGTAACGATGTCAATTAACTTTTTTAAATCACCTAAGAAGATGTTTTCACCGTATTTCAAGACTCTCCAATCCATATCGAAAATACTATTACGAGAAGTTATATTGTAACGAACGTTTAAGTCATCGTCTCTTAGGCTCCTTTCAGTGGCTTCTTTCATAAGACCTTCTATGTAAGCTATTGTCTCCTCACAGTTATCATGAAATATAGAAGGTGACACATCGTCATCCTGGCTGGAATAGTCCAGAAGTTTGACTAGTTCTTCCTCTTGGTCCGACTGGAAAATATCGGTCTCTGAGTCGCAAGAATTGTAATCGTTTTTAAAACCGAAATTAACGGAACGTCTTTTGGATTGGCGCGGCATGGTGTTAGGTTTGATGGGTAGACTCCAGCGCTTCGTTGGGTCGCTCAGCCGCTACCGGAAAACCGTGAATTAGTCGCGGGTAAAGTCCAATATTGACAACTTACATGATTAAACAAAAACAACAGACACAACATTATGACAATAACAAACAGAAATAAATGAAAATGTAATTAACCTTATTACTTATAACGTCTAACAAATTAAAAAAATACGTTTGATGTGTCAGAAAATTAACATTTACAAAATCGGTATTATTTCCACTTTATTCCTTAATTATATACTTCTTCCCTTTATAAGTGCGAAATAATTAGTAATAGGTATCGCAGAGCATTGACATAATTCAAAAGTGCGATTTTTTTCACCAAAGACCTGATTTAATTGCATCGTACAATCGCGTTTGTATCCATTGGTAATAAAATGGCATATTGTCTGTACACAGAACTGTTGTTACAGAAAAACTATAATGCGGTTAAGAATCTTCTCAAAATATGAATATTATTTATTTGAATATGGAGTTCTGTGTGATTGGGTACATTAACCTAAAGAACATGTATGCAAGTTTTGAAAAGTATTTTATAGCTTATAGGATCATGAAGTTAAAATATGGTCAAGACAGAAGAGGATTATAAATTTAACAAACGCTGAGAAGCTGAGAGAAAATAAGTTAAAAAAGTAAATATTATAAAAAAACCTTGGCGGCATGTTTAAGACGCTGCATGTCTGGGTGTGCGACGTGCTTCCCGCTTGCGGCTGCTGTAGCTGCTGCTAGGTCTCTTAAAGCAGCAGCTGCATCTCGCGCAGCGTTTAATACCAGCACCTGGGGTTCAGCGCTACCAGCACCAAGTGACATCGCACCCTGCTTCACCACCTCACAGAGTTGTACTGAAAATTTGTTAACTCATTTTTATTATTATTCATAAAAGAAAAAAAATCTGAAATGAAATTAATAAAAGTATTGCTATTATAGTTGTTAACATATGAGAGCGAAATTATTCTCAGCGAGCATTCTTCACCATCTAGTCTCATTGTCACTTAGCATTGTGAAATTAATGTAAAATTTTAATGCAATGTAATTATAAACATTTAGACATGTAATAGCATACCTATAGTTCCCACAGCGCTCTGAGCGGCAGACGCCAGCTGTTCCTGCGTGCCAGCCGCTCCGCCAACAAGGGTTTTCGTGTCTTCAACCAGAGTTTTTGCAGTTTTCAATATATTTTCGCGATGGTTGGAGAATGTGTCACCCTCCTTATCCGAGTGTAATGTGCCTAATATAGATAAATAAATATTGTATTTTAAAGTTTTATGTATGTGGCGCTTGTTAAGATACTATTCACTACAATCCACATTGTACTGATGACTTTGAAATATTACATGCCTTATTGTTAAAAATTGTTATTTTCAGAAAACATGAATAAAAAATTGTTACAATGCCTTCATCTCGTTGAAAGGATAATTTATATACCTGCACTGGCAAACAGTATGGTAGTGTCAAGGTCACCGATGATAGTAGCAATGGTAGCAGCTGCATCGATGCATGCTTGTGTGCCACGAGATCCGGCCTGCAGAGCGCTTAAAACAGCTACGACCTGCGACCAAGTTATTTTCGTATTAAAAACCAATAACAAAAAATTATAATATTATGCTTTTATATAAATTAATAAATTTTATTACATATATTAAGAAGTTAAACAGTTTTTATTACAGAAATTTTTGTACATACAAAAACTCGAGCAAATCCCGGTTCTGTGTCAATGAACTATAAATTTTAGAGAGAGAAAACATTGACTAAGCTGACAAATTAAAAGGAAACCTTTGTGATATTCTTCAACCATCACTTGGCTATCCAGGATAATAATATCTATATCTACTGCGTAAAAATTTAAATACTACTATGTTAAACTGAACATACAGATACAATGGTAGTACAAAATTATACAATGATAAAATTTATGACCAAATAATGTTATTTAAGTTGTTTATATATATTTGATTTTTTACAGGAAAAATTTGTAGCAATATTTGCATTAAATGCTAATATTATCAATTTTCATTTACCGCTTTGCGTATAACACAAATCGCACTTACTTTTATATACTCTAGATAGAGAATGGGTGCTGATGGCCAACTGATTTGACAATGTTTAAATCATTTTCAATTTTATTAAAAACTAACCTTTTCGTTAACACGCCTTGCAGCGTCCGCAACCGCACGTTGGTTTTGTGCGATAGCGGACAGCCGGCAATGCCCGCCCGCCTTCACAAGCTCGGACACGGCCTCTCCCAGCTCAACCGCAGCCATACGAATCCTATTGATAAACAGCACTAAATATATTATTGTATCTTACAAAATTAATGAAAATGACGTCGTGAAACAATTTATTTTTAATAATATCTAAATAACTAAAGTTTATTCAAATATAACTGAAACTCCTTTAAACCCAAGTCAAAGTATTTTTCAAAAATCTTAATTTATGTAGCTGCTATACGGCAGTTCAGTAAAACGCAAAACATACATACAAATATTATTCTTATAACAAAAACTTCAGTACATTTTCTACAATAGAAAAGTAAGCATGCAAACTTGTCTACATTACTTAAAGAAGGATGTAGAGACGAATGAAAAGAGTAATGAGATATGTCTCATGGTAAAGGGCACAATATTTTGGGGGTATGTATAGTTCATTCTCACTACAGCTCATAGTTGTATACGGGAGTATCACTATATAAAATACAAAAAAATATCTTCGTGAAATTTCCTTATCATTGTAGCTCACCTGTTTGCTACGTCGGCGTTTGGTGTGGTAGCAGAAGCACCCACACTGTCCCCGGCCAGCTGTTCGTATTTTCCACACATCTCATTTCCAACTTCCACAAGACGACTCGGTTCAGTTGCTGACTTCGCCGTCTGAATGAGACATTGGTTATATTTTAAAGACAAAGAAGGAATAAATTGGTTTTCGTATGTAACTATGAATTGATTAAAATTAAATTTATATTTAAAGTATTTTTGTAAATGAGAAATTTGTTAAATAATGAATTATACAATTAATGAAAAAATATAATAGCAATTATGATTGTTTTTGATATAAAAATACTAACCATATCTGTAGCCAGCCGAGCAATTTCCTTTGCGGCTCCGACCATTCTAGTTTGGTAGTCGACGAACGAGTCCGACTCATCGAACGATCCAATTAGCGACATCCTATATCAAACACACATCAAAATAAAAATAAATAATGTATATACACCAACCAAATCACGTTAATACAACAATAGTTACTGCACGAACACGAGTAATAACTAAATAAAAATGTGCCAGTCCATGGATTAAAATGAACTCGATAATTAAACCATCGCGTCATTCGGTATATACGCACAGTTTTTCCATAACGATAGTGTACAAACTGATCTGAAACGTGTGAGATCACAACGCCCGAAAGTCTGCAGTCAGTCTAAATACTGGCCGAGGGGGCATGCCGTAATGTCTGTTTATACGAATGACTCCTTTCTATCATTACGTCATCTGTTTTTCAAGACCCCTGTTACGATAAATAAATAAAAATACCAATATGAATATTTGTCATAGCTGTTTGAAGTGGCTATGACAATTATTAATACGAGATTCCCTAGTTAAATTCCGTGGCCATATGTTATGAAATAAATTTTTATACCTAAACATTATTTCGTATAGCAGAGTATGTAATTTTTTACAATTAAATTATATCATTAAACTGGGAAAAATAAAGTGTGTAACGTTTACTTTGAAGTTTATGTTCGCGACGCCGCAGGCGTAAGCCATTTAATTATCTGAATTCAATCATGATTTGGCAACATGCCCGCCGTATAGGCCGATACTCAAAATTGTAAGTTCATGAGATAAGACTAATGTATAACTTTAATAAAAAAAAATTAAACCATGTGACTCAGCGTTATCATGGTACAGGCTACTCTTTTATAGTGGATGAATGTCTGTTTTTCTCTCTATGAATGGGCGGCTCACATATCGTTCTTACAGAAGCAAATTTATATGATTAAATATTACGATGCCGAGAACTTTTAAATCAAAAGGCGCGAGGTCGATTTCCGCTCAGATTGTGCTCGGTGAAAGAAACCGCCGTGAGAAAACCGGTACCAACAACAACAGTCTCCATAGACATGTCACATATACCAATTTGGCTATCTTTGTGATCACTGGGTTTTAACTTTCTACTTATGATAAGACGGTCTGGATCTATGTAAAGAATATTGAAATAGAAAGGTGGGTCTACGATTGTTATGGAATCATTTGCATTATAGTAATTTTGTACATAAAAATGTATAATAAAGTAAATATATATAGTGCATAAGATTCGCAACAGTCGATGCGCACATGGCCGTCGAGAGCATAAAATTCACAAATAGCGCATCCGCCAGTCCGTCACTCGGCCTATATATAACATTCCCAGCTGACTAACCTCCCGGTTAAGGCCACTTTAAGTATTTATACGCAGTCTTAGGCCCGGTGTAATGCTTATCAACAGACATCAATGTTTATGTCGAATTTAAAATCTGATTTGTTACAACAATAATTTTTTTTTAGTTTTCCTAACACAAATCATGTTCAATTGAATTATAGATATGTAAAATGAAGTTTTCTGGAAATCTACAAGCTTTTTTTTTTTCACGCGGGGGAATCCTTTTACAGACGTTCCGCCGGTGCCCTGGGTGGGTCCGGAGGGGTGTGTGGGACTCGGCCTGGG